>CAIGRF010207779.1:28445-51339 GCA_903798235.1 Fraxinus ornus
AGGAGGGATTCCTCTGACCATTGAATCATCAGACTTCATATTTGTCTCACGGCCTTCTTGCTCCATTTTAAATGCAAACTCAAGCTGCTTCTCGACAGACTTAAGAACAGAAGTCCTTTTGGATCTTAACCGATATGGAGGAGATAAATTATGGGACTTGCCATTACATAATCCAATGTAAACTTCACCAGAAAGATCTCTATGCAAACTCTTCTCTTGTGACTCCATATTCTCTGGACTCTTCATTTGATTATACTCACTGGTAGATTGACATGTTTCCTCAACTGCTTCACTATCTACCCGGCAATTTTTACTAGCTGGTGCAGATAACTGACTTCCAGACTTTCTTCTTCGCAATATGGATGGAGTATTAGGAAAGCTTTTGGCAGCAATTTTCAATAAAGATTCTGGAGTTTGTGCAAACAAATATCCTCCTTTCACGCTAGGTGGAGTGAAGAAAGTCACGGGAGACATTATTGGACTAATGTCTGATTCAGAGCGCATTCGAGAAATATTTGGAAGATTAGAATCCATTTGTGGTGGCTCATAATATAGTGTCCCGTATAAGGGAATATTATCATGCAATGAGGTTTCAGTTATTCTGTATTGATCAACTACATGATGTGTTCCACATCTCTCAAACTTGCATTCTATACTTGAATGGATGGGATTTACTTCTGATGGCACTGACTCAAATGTAGCACCTTCAAGATCAGCAGACTCATTCCCGGGATCACTAGCTGATCTGGCTATATTATAAACTTCATCAGCAGTTTCCAGATTATCCTTTCCATCTTCAATTTTACATGTATCTACAACTCCTGATGAAACTAAGGTGGTTGAATCTGGTCCTTTATTTGCACAAACAATATCTTCTTCAATTGAAACCGTTCTATTCACAACTCTGCTGCCAGTTTGGGGAACATTCTTAGCAACGGGTGGAAGGTTCCCAGTAGCCAAATAGAAATCTAACTTCTTCTTCAAAGAACTATTCCAGTGATTCTTGATTGCATTGTCAGTCCTGCACAGATTAAAGCCCATTACAAACAAGCATTGTCCATAGCAATATTCTGTCTGCAAGAAACAAGATAGTCTGATAGTGTAACCCATATTTCATTAAATGTCAAGCAATCATATCCTTTTCCATGAAATATAACATAAACAGAAATATTTCTCTACTCCTATACAAGAAATGGTCAACCTGAAAGGTGCTTTGGATGTAATGGAGGAGAAAGCTGAAGAACAAATAAAAGTTCATCTCAAGCAAGATTTATTCCATACTACTTTATTAATGATCTCGAAATTTTAAATTACTTTAATCACATACGCAGAAGAAAAGAAATAGGAAAAAGCATTCTTAAGGTTATTTGGACAGAGACAACTTCAGTGCAAAAAGCACTTCCTAAGAATAAGATTCAGGAAGTTTGTGTTCAATTTACGACATTCAGAACCTTCACTTACATCCAAAAACCTACATGTTATGGAGACAAAATTCACTCATCCGCTTCTAATAGCAGCACCGTAGTCCAAAATGAAGAAAGTTCGATTATTTTCACATTGGGAACTTCATTAAGTTGTAGCTAATAGCAAATAACACTTTGAATAGAAAGTGTGTGTACATATCCATCCCCTTTCTGACAAAAACTTTTATATCATGTGATTCAACGTGGTACAAGATACCCATTTATGAAAATTGTGTACATGTAAGAAAAACAATTATACCAAACTGGTCCACCACTCTACAATACCATATTTCTGTGTAAGTGAGCCATCCAAACACCAATGCGATGAATGCAACAAACTAGTAAGCAAATCAAAAGTCAAAAGCATCAAAATGGTGGCAACTTAGAATTGACTTAAAAACATTTCCACCTGGGTAAAATATGTTGAAAATGCTTCTTTATGGCATAACATCAATTCATGGAAAATTGAAAGGATGTTCAGGAACACATCAATGGAAGGTACAATAGTTTTAAGTTTGTTTTAAGTTTCAATCTTAACTCATCAGTAAAGAGAACATGCGGCACAGGCATGGAGCTTGAGATGAATGCCGAACTCGATTTATGAGAAAAAAAAATCTCTAAAATAATTAAAATGGGGATATTATTATGAATATACATAAAACATCAACTTAAGTAATGCACAAAATATGGTGCAAATAAAGATTTAGTATCACAAAAGTGAAAAAATAAAGGCTTGAATGAGACAAACGCTTACTAATAACTTGGAAATTACAATAAATCAATATGAGAATTCATGAAATTAAATGGCAAAATGTAAGTCTTTTTATCCTTTGGAGAGGGAGGAGGGGTCTCCAGCCCAGGCCTCCATCCATGCCTTTATCGCCTTTTTCTTCCTCATTTTGGATTAATATATCTATCTACAGAAATAAACTGATCTTGTATGCTAAAATTAGACATAAATAGTAAAGGTTATTTCATTCTGAATTTTTAACCGAGTAGGTGACCATGAAATTAGAAGAAGCTTTAAGGTTAGTAGTTCCCAGACGAAAGCTGTAATGCACTCTTCCACAATCCAGGTGCGAGTTTCGTTATGTGGCCCAACAAAACAGATCTTAATTTCCTCTTACATAAAACTTTACACGTGTCTAACAGTACCTTCCAGGTAGTATCTTTGCTAATTCAGCCCATTTATTCCCATGAGTCCTATGAGCACCCAGTAGAGTAAGTTCTTCTTCCAAAGTCCAAGCATCCTTCTTAATATTTGGATTCAAATGATTGTGCCACCTGAAATTTGTTAGAAAACATTTTCAACTTCAAGAACAAACAAATCAAAATAAATAACAATAAATAAAAAGAATTTCGGAAAATCACTGTCCTATAAATTACACACAAAAAAAAAGTAATGTTTACTGCATAGCAGTAAATTTTCAGAAGCTTTGTCTGCATATACATATTAATAGGTAAATGCATATGTATCATGTTGAGAAACAAAGCAATAGCATCAAAAGAGGGGGGCACTGAAACATCTGTACTAGTACGAATTTCAAAATCTATTGTTGCAGCCAGAACCCACGTGTGGGGTCAACTGGCCATACTGTTCTATACTATTTTTGCACACAAATGTGTGCAAGTGATTGGCCCAAAAATGGCCCTCCGATCAATAAAATAAATGCACTTGTCAAGAAAATAAGCAAAATTATGGTGAAACAATTGATCAATCTGTCATAAATCAATTGGCACCACTGAATGTTATAATAGTGGTTATGTTTTATTTACTTTACCTCTCACGGCATTGTTTCCCGATTCGACCTGGTAATGACTTTGCTATAATAGACCATTTTGTAGGTCCATATTTAGCTACCAGTTCCACAATTTTCTCATCCTCCTGTAAATAAAGAAAGCAATATGAATTTGAAATCACCAACACAAAAAGTCGTCACAACAAAGCATTTCAAATTGACAAGAAAAATGTCAACCTCTGGAGTCCATGGACCTTTAACAAGTTCTGGATTGAGAACCTTTTGCCATCTGTGCAAGCACTGTACTTCTGACCTATCTGGAAAGAATTCGGCTGCATAAATCTGAACGTTAATACAGGGTACATTCTTCGAGCATGACTTAAAAGGAGAGTTGAAGTGGATCAAGATGGAATGAAAATGTTTCTGACCATGGATGAATTCTGGAAATATATATTATAGGTACAACAACAATATATTTTGACTCTACAGACAAAAATTTTTGGAAGAACTCCAATTGAATAAACCATACACTTTGAAACTTAAGAATGCAGAATGATAAAGATGTTCCAAATTAGGCAAATAGGAGGTGTAACTCCAATGTAACACATATTTCCTATTCTTTATAAGGTTGTTCCATTCATCAATATTTGTATGGAATATAACATAATCAAACAACTGACTAAAACCAGATGGCAATAATTTCTGAGATGGCCTAGCCAATCACAGAGACAACAACAACAATAAGAACAAACAAGCCTTAATCCTGAAAAATGTGGGTTCAACTACATGAATCCTCCTTGGCCACTCCACTCTATTTGTGCTATAATGCTATCACAGTACAGCATCTGTTGAACTAAAACGCAAACCCAGACATACTTGTATCAAACAATTTATTTATGACTTCCTTAAACACCTACTGTAAGTGCCTCAATAAGTAATTTCCTTGAACAACAAACGGTGTAAAATATAGAAAAGTAGTACTACAAGATTGTAAAATCAATACGAAATTGCACATCCAATTCACATGCAAGAGGTCATTGATTACAAACTATATCATGGATAAAAGAAGTAGATTAATAAATTGTACCTATTTTCTTCCAAGATTTCCCTCTGTAAGCTGCAACAGCCCTTTTTAAGGTATCATCCTACAGAAGATGATCAAGAGTTTCGTTAACCATGAGAAGAACAACATGGAAGTGACAGTTTTGGGGCAAAACAGATATAGACATATTTCACTAGTGAGCCCCCCTCCCCTTCCAACCCCCAACAAGCACATATATGACTTGGAGAAAGGGCAGAGAATAAAGAAAATGTGATAATGAATAAGAAAACCCGGCTATAAACTTCAGGGCCCCGTGGAATTAGTCGAGGTGCACGCAAGCTGGCCCGAACATCCACGGTTATAAAAAAAAAAATAATAATAATAATAATAATGAATAAGAAAACGGAAGATTTTTAATTGAGTTTCTCACCTGTGCAAGTAAAACTCAAGCGACAAATAAAATTAACCAAAACAAAGACATATCAAGTTAAAGTTGTGTACTTGTTTTAAAAACAAGCATTGAACTCGTTTGTCATCAGTATGAAACTAAATTAACCCAAAATTCATTGGTAACTGCACAATAAATACACATTTCTGAAGAAAACTTATTACCTCCTCCGGAGTCCAACCTCCCTTTGCTCTTCTAATTGGGCCAGTAGTTCTCCTATAAACCATATATACGTCAATGAATTTCAAATCATCAGCCCATGGCTTAAAAGTCATAAGAATTGTACAAAGCAAGCAGCGGTTGTCTAATGCGTTTCTAGTATATGAAGTCTATAAATGCTACATCAAAAAGCACAGGAAAAATACGTAAAGGTGTGAACTGTTATGTTAAACTGAACAAAACCCGTGTATACACGTGTCAAAATTTCTTAGTAAGAAGATCAATTAGTATGCAAAATATCTATAAATCTATTTCAGATGAAAGTGAGGTCATATCTTGAGAGCGAAAGAGTGAGCCAAATAAAGAAAGCAAGCACAGTTCACAGGTAATAATAGCATCTTACCATTGCGAGCATCCTGTCCAATAATATTTGCTAAATCATTCATTTACATGAGAAAACATTCCTACTATGCTTCTGTTGGGTTTACTTTACGATAAATAAATATATATTATATATTTCAGATACTCCTATACAAATGCCAGTTTCAAGAATGTTCACAAACATTAATACAAAACATAATGAAGAAACACAACAATCATATGACACAGTTCGAATGTGGTGCAACCTTTGATATGCAATAACCATTAAAGTACTGGATAAAGCAATAGATCACAAAGGTACATTCATTTCAGCATAGAAGAGATTATACAATCAAACCAAACAGTAAACTTCGGTACATGAACAGAAACTAAAACTGAAAAACGAATTGAATCCTAATTCACAAGATACGGAAACAAATATTTCATTCAAAATGAGCATAGTTATCAAGTCATTAAAACGTTACCTATGAGATGGAGATACATTTGTGGGACTACTTATACCAGGTGACTTAAGTGCAACGCTGCCACTATTCTCGGAAACAGAAGAGCTAGAAGCAGCTGTTAATTGCTTGTTATCAGGACAGACCTCTTCTGGTTTCACTTCTGCCATTTAATCCCTCAAATTGATCACACCTCCAAATCCCAGATTTCCTAGACTGAAAATTCACCAATCCAATAAATAAATATCAAATTTCAATTGCCTCTACGTGTAAAACAAAACCCTCTGACCGTATTCAGTCAAAAAAAAAAAACGATCTTGACTAAATATTGTTAGCGCAAATGATAAGATCAAGTTAACCCCAGATCTCATAAACAAGTACTACTAATAATAATCAAAAAAATCCCGAGAAAAAACAATTCTAGTTCATCAAGAGCTAGTTAAACGGAAAAAATAAGTGCTTAACTTGATCAAAAACAAAGTTAAAAAATTGAAGCATAAAATTGGGAAAAAAACTGAAATTCAAAATTCTTAAAAAAAAATAATTACGTCAACTGACCTAGTGGATTAAAACTCGAGCTCACGGATTCTAGAGCCCGAAGAAACACAAAATCTCACTTTTTAGAGAGAGAAAATTATGCGTTTCATAACGCGAAAAGGCCATGTCCGTTGGATGTTGAAGAAAAGAAAAAGGAAATATTTATGTGTGGTATATATAAATTAATTTTTGTTTTTTGTTTTTTTTTTTTGTATATAACGATAACGAATATGTGTTGGGGCGTCAGTGACGCTGCCGTTTATAGGCCGTCGAGATTTGTGTGAGCAAACTGAAAGCGTGATTTAACGGCGGTTGACGATTGCACGTGACCGTTATTAACAAGAGTTTGATTTTTGAACATCAAACGGCATATTAATTACTATAGACATTGGTTAAACGCCGAATGCTTTAATGGGTCGGATCTTTCCCGGGTAATTGGACCGTCGATTGGGCGATCGAATAATATTCGAGTAGTAGTTTGATTGATTCGATGAAACGGAACGAAATTTAAGGAGTTTTGGTAATTTTATGTGGAGAATGTTATTTATAGTGAATGATATCGGTAGTCGTCTCATGTGGTAACATATATGTAACAATTTATTATTTGATGAATGAGATAATAAAAAAAATACCAAATTAATGTGTATCAAATAATAACTGTCATATGTATATCACGTGTGGCAGACTGTTGGTAGTCTTCACTCTAAATAGAATTATTCTTTCATATTCTAATGTCTTATTTAACAACTAGGTTTAAGCAACGTGCAATGCACGTTTGCTTAGTTTATATTAAATTTTTTGGTTCATTAAATAATTAATGATGTAATGTTTATGTAATTGATAAACAATTACACATTATGATATATTAATTTTAATATTTGATAGAGATTAAAATCGGATTAAAATTAAAAAACTAGCCGTTATTGTTGACTTTTATTAAATGGGTGGGACCCAATAACGATCATATTTTCAATTTTAATTGTTACCAAACAGACTCTTATTCTTTCATATTTTGATGTCTTATTCAACAACTTTCATATTTTGATGTCTTATTCAACAACTTTCTGAAATACGTAAAATATGATTAGACAACAAGTAAAGTTTTATGCTTAGGCAAAGTTCAGACAATCTTCTTAGAAGGTGTCATGTAACGGATACTTGGAACATGTATTAAGACTAATAGTTGTGTAGCTCTTGTTTGTATCTCATTCCTTAAAAATTATTTTTTCTATATACTTATTTTCAATCAAACATTTACACAATAAAATATTCTGTTAACCCAAAATTTTTTCTTACTTTTTAATCATACATTTTTCAAAAATTCATTATTCAAAACAATGTTTTGCCAAAAAAAAAAAACCCACCAAACAGGGGCTAAGTTACATATAACTAAACGTGTAGTTAATTGATGAAACTTAGCTTGTTTGACAACCATTATTTGTGAAAAAATGAGTTTTGAATAATAATTTTTATGAGAATGTGTGATTAAAAGGTAGAGAATAATTTTAGGTTTATGTGTAGAATATTTTATTGTGTGAATGTATTGTTAAAATTGAGTATGTTGAAAAAAGAAAAAAAAAGATTTAAAAATAATGATTGTCAAACATGAGCTAAAAACATCAAGTCAATTATTTGATAATAAGGCAATAGTTACTTTTCAAAAGGTTTGGAAGTACTTAAAAGCAATGTTCTAAATGCCTCAGATCACTTTATAAGTATACAACATTTTAATTATATTATTCATTTGTCATGCTTATGTAAGCTTTTTTCTCATCAAGTTCGTATATTAAACCCAATCGTGTACATCATTAGTTACATTATCATTTACACTTTATCACGTAACAATACACCATTGGACAGTTTAAAAAATAAATTTTTTTTCCTTCAATCCCTTTTTGAACAACACATCAAACGTCAAAAGGAATGTACATTGACTAATCATTTTTTTCTTAATCACATTTTTTGTCCAAAAATATTGTTAGCATACTTTAAAATGAGAAACAAATACTTTTTCATAATTCTTTTTTTATTTATATTTAAAAATACAACGACAAATTTTTTGGATAGATTCCATCGTCGGAGACAGTTTGTGATAATTTGAGAATAAGAAAGCGATAAGTAATGTTAAAAATATGAACGTGATGATCAATATACATTAAAGACCTTTATTTCAATTGAAATGTGGTACTTACACAGCTTTAAAGATGTAAATATCCATAACAAAGTTAGGTTGCAAATACAAGACTAATAATAATCAGGGTAAAGTCTACTAGAGGACGTGATTTCAGACTAGTAATGTAAAATTTCCCAAAAAGAATTCATTCATCCAAAAACAATTCAAATGATGACTTCAACTTTTATATACCAATTTGAATATGGTAAAATCACTCAATGTTTGTAAAGTTTATCCCCTTGCTTCGCTCCGTTCTTGACATCACGTGAATGTCACATGGCTATTGGCATTCAATAGCTAGGGGTCATGGGTGCCACCGTTTTAAAATATTGAAAACGTGATCAAATAGTAGATTGAAAGCATGAGCGTTATACTTATAAAAGACCGAGGACCCCAGAGAAATTCATAGCAATAATAACACAATGCATGAAATATGTAAAAGCTAGCAAATGGAAGTCCCCAAGGCCATGCCCTTTCTATTTGTGCTCCCAGCCCCCTCACCTTGGCCATGCTTCTTCAAATGATTTGAACTGTCTTATGAAGTTCATTGCAGAACTAACAATGTTGTGTCATTCAGCTCCAATTTGGTTTGGGTAAAAAATATTTTTTTTATAAAAATTGGTGAAATTTGTAGTTGAAAAATTGATAAAAATTGTGAACTGAATCCCGTAAAATAAATGATTGAAAATGAGTTTGAAAAAAAACAAGTTTCAAGAAATGGGGCTCAAACAAGGGCTCAATATCTTAATCTTTCATTAGGAGCATCAATGGGCCAAATGAGCTTTAAACACCTAAGCCGTGTCCAGAAATAATGCTCGGTTTGGCTCTTTAGCTCGTTTGGACATGAGACGACTCAAGAACTCACGAGCCGTCTCGTTTTTTCTTAAATAAAATATGGCTCGTGAATTTTTTTTATCTCGACTCTATCCATAACTCCTCTAAATAAAAGCATCAACATCCCTAGGTATAGTCGAGATGGGGACATGACGAACGGTTCGACCTGTTCGTCACCCCTACTTCCCATCAAGAGAGCCCCTACTTTCATGAAGAAAGCTAGATGAGGAAGAACAAGGAAAGAAAGAGGTAGAGGTAAAAAATAGAAATGCTATATTTTTTGAAGATGGACCAAACATTTTTTTAATGAATGTTTTTCGTATTTGACTGTTTTTCTAAAGCTTTTGTTTGGCTTTCATTTTTAGAAATTCATTTTTTTTTTAAAAATTTGTTTACAATCACATATTTGACAAAATTCACAACTTTTATCAAATTTTTAACTATATATTTTATCAACTTTTATCCAAAACTAAAATTTAATTTTTATCAAAATTAAAAAAGATTTGTACCATTTTCGACCAGTGAAGCAACACCCTTATATCCAGTGTTCTAAAAAACGTAAATCATGGTTAAGCGTGGAGACGAAGTTTCAAGCTTTACGAGTTTAAGCGATCATATGCGAAATTGTGTTTGACACCCATTTTGAAGAAAAATTTGATTTGGAATAGTAATTGATAAAAGAATGTGTGGTTAAAAAGTAAAGATAATTTTCATTGATAGAATGTGCAGTTGAAATGAAGAAAGAGAAAAAAATAGATGTCAAATAAAAAAAACGTTTTCTTATTTTTAATATTATTTTAAATTTTTAATCATTTTAAAAATCATTTAATAATTAAAATAATACATATCAAAAATCAAAAATTATAAAATATTATATTTACTTAATAATTTCTACAATTAACCAGTTATATAATTTTTCAAGTTTTCAAAACGCAAAAGTAGAATATTTTTCATAATTTCAATTTTCAACTATACAANCCTACGATTTTAGTCTTCCAGATCAACACATTGTTCATTTGTTTCTCTCTGATAATGGGATTCAGAATAGAATGAACAGAAGGTGTTATCCGGGGACCATACCGTATATATGTACTAACAGCCCATTAACCTAATTCGACCCATCATGAAATTAGGAACGAGCATGGTCTCTACACATAAAGGTCCACACTTTAATTGGATGCTTCAAAGGGAAATTATAAAAAATTAGGGGTTTGAAGATTGGAATTCAAAAATCAGGGACCAAGTTTCATTATTCAAAATTCAGGTGATATAAATAAACTTTAACCCTAATTTTTCCAACAACTCCCTCACCTCTCTCTCTCTCTCTCTCTCTCTCGCATCCTCTCCACTGGCTCTCTCTCTCTGTAAATCGTCGTCGACCGTCGCCGCTTCCCCTTCCTCCCTCTCCCCTAGCGCAGCAGCGAAATCGCTGCTGATTTTCTCGCTGCTGGGACATTTTCCAACAGCGAAATCGTTGCTGGTTTTCCAGCAGCGAAATCGCTGCTGGTTTTCCAAACTTTAAAATTCAAATCTTCGAAGCACTAATTCAAACTTTAAAATTCTCCTTTAACGTCCAACGGTACAAAAGTTTCATCTTCATCCTTCTCTTCATCAAGAAATTGACAAATTTCTCCTATTTTTGAGAATTCTTCTTTCGAGATGGCAACACGAATTGGTTCTTTTGACACAACTCAAATGGAGAACCTTTACACCCCGTCGAAAAATCACTCCCATCACCAGCAACCCGGTTCAATCTCAAAGGTCAGAGTCATCATCAGAGTCCGGCCTTTCCTCCCTTATGAAGTTTCTTCAAAAAATGCCTTTCCCATCTCTTGTATTTCTCTTCTTAACTCGGATTCTGAGACATCTGGTGATGAAGTTACTGTTCATCTCAAAGATCCAGAAACCAGGCAAGTCTTAAATCATATTTTTCAAGAATTCGACTTGTAATTTTTTTTATTAGTGATTTGATACGAGGGTTTCTTTTCTTTTCTTTTTTGTGTAGTCGAAATGAGTGTTACAAATTGGATGCATTTTTTGGGCAAGAAGACAAGAACGTGAGCGAAATTTTTCAGAGAGAAGTGAGTCCTTTGATTCCAGGAATTTTTGAGGGCTATAATGCAACCGTTTTTGCTTATGGGGCTACTGGAAGTGGAAAGACTTACACGATGCAGGTTTCATCTCTAAACACATATGCATCAAATCTTAATTTTTACTATCTGAACCAAGAATTTGAGAATGATGTTAGTTCTCCCTAGTAAACAAGAAGAATATAATGGTATGTTCTAAGCCTAGGCATCAAAATCTTCCAGCCAATGTGGGACTAATAAATTTTAATCCATTCTCCACGAGCTAGCAAATAGACATTCAGTCTTTAAAAGGCGTGTTGAGTATGAAAATGTGCTTTTCCTCTAATTACAAGTTTGAAGCTCCTATTATTTTCTACTGAAAATTGAATTAGATTGAAAATTTAGTACTCCGGTGATGCTTTGGACTACATGCACAGTGATTTCATTGAAGGATTAGATCTCTCAAAGTTGGGATACGGCAAATGAATTTCGATGAAGATAGTGACTATGATAAAACACGTGAAATATAGAATTGCGATCCTTTTTTCTTTAGCCTCAGTCCTATGGACCAGTTAAATCTTATGCTCTGTTTTTCATTGGCTGGAGGTTAGGCCAGCCATATGCCCCCTTCTAAGTCATTACTTAATTTTCTTTTTGGGCATGAATAAATACTCCCCCATTCTGTTGGTTTGGAAATTAACTGAACAATCTATGATACTAATCGAATTAGTTGTTTTGTATGTAACCTCGTTGATTGTGTATACACATGCATAATGTGTTTAGAATCAATTAACTATGCAGGGCAGTGATGAGCTACCAGGTTTAATGTCACTTTCCATGTCCAATATTCTGTCTGCATGTGAGAGAACAGGAAGTACCGTTGCAATATCATACTATGAAGTGTACCTGGACCGATGTTATGATCTTTTAGAACTTAAAGAACAGGAGATCATGGTGTGGGAAGACAAAGATGGTCGTGTTCATCTTAAGGGGTTGGCTCAAGTTGAAGTTAACTCAATGTCTTCATTCCATGAGATTTTCTCTTGTGCTCTTCAGAGGCGAAAGGTTGCACGTACAGGCCTCAATGATGTATCTAGCAGGAGCCACGGGGTGCTTGTGATTACAATTTCCACCCCTTCTCGTGATAGTGTTGGAAATATGATAACTGGGAAGCTAAACCTCATTGATTTAGCAGGTTTTTTTAGCTATCCATTTAACTGATTTACGGATCTCAGCAAGAGTTTTTTACTCATTTTGAATCCTTTAATGTAATTTAATCAGGAAATGAAGACAACAGAAGAACTTGCAATGACGGAATTCGTCTTCAAGAAAGTTCCAAGATAAACTTGTCTTTGTTTGCACTCTCAAATGTGATTTATGCACTAAATAATGGCATGTCCAGAATACCTTATCGAGAAAGCAAATTGACGCGCATATTACAGGATTCTCTTGGAGGGACAAGTCATGCTCTTATGGTCGCCTGCTTGGTAGGAATTTGATCTTTTAAGATATATGCATCTCGTCGAATCTAAAATGGAAAATATTTTTCGAGACTCTTTATCAACATAACCTTTCTTTGGCATTAGAACCCAGGGGAGTACCAAGAATCTGTTCATACAGTTAGCTTGGCGGCTAGGTCTCGCCACATTTCTAATTCTGTATCCTCAGCTCAGAAAAATGAGACACCTATGGTGAAAGTTGACATGGAGGCTAGGCTTCGTGCCTGGCTAGAATCGAAAGGCAAAACAAAGAGTACTCAAAGAATTGCTGGATTACGTTCTCCATTTACTGGTAGAACTTCTGGTTCTGTGAATTCGGCAACGAAACAGAGTGCAAATCTTCGCTCCTCGGAAGCAAAGTTTGTTAGCAGCCAACGTATTTCCAACTTGAAACAGAGGTAATAATTAACTAACTCATTACCTGATGTAGAACTTAAGTCTTTGTTTCTATTATTAAACAATGCATTTGTAGTCTACAGGGTTCCATGCGTGGGCGGTGGAAATTTATTTAACAATGGAGGTTATATAGATCCTTCCATGCAAGTAAGTACTGTTTTTCAAACTCAAGCAGATTATCATTCTAGACGTACAAATGATTAAGAATTAATGGTGGGTAAAACACACGTTTCGTTGGACCACAACTACTTATCCACCACTGATTTATCATTACACTTTCATCAACTTCTGATATTATCCAATCAAGCACTTAACAATGTATCTGTACAAAGAAAAATGTATTGAGAGAGGTAGTAGGGATAGCAGAAGTTGCTAATCAGGATGGAGACTGATACATAAATTGTGAAATATCATGGTTCAATGATATCTCTTGAAGCTTGTTTAAATTGTATGCATACAATATATAACAATCGATTCAATAAATATTATTCTTATGTGATTATTGACAGGCTCAAGACCTTGCTGCTGCTGAAACTATGAAAGACAAGTCTGATGCTCCAACTGAAGGGGATGCATTAGAATCAGGTGCTTGTTCAGTTGGTTTCTGATGTCAATGAATTGTTTTTTAATGAAGTGAAAATGATTTTTCTTTCAGAAACAATCACTTGATATGTATACATGGATTTATGATCTTATTTTCTTTTGAAGATGAACCAGTGAACTATGAGGAGATGAAAATAATCAATAGTCTCAACTCCATTCAGTTGTCACCAGTTAGCAAGAAAATTACAGGACTCTGTAGTCCTCAGAGAAAAGTTCTTTCTCCTATTAACTCCAATGTGGACACGACATATTTGGTTCCTTCTGATCCGAAGACTCCTAAGCCACATTTCACTCCATTAAAAGTAGAAAACAAATTTCAAGGAGAATGCACCCCACTTGATAAATTTAACTCCCGGAGTTCTAACTTGAAGGTAAGTTGAGGATTTGATGTCAATAATCATTACTCGAGAATCATTTCCTAATTGATTCTGATCAAACTGATTGAATCAATGGCAGAGCTCTCTTGCGCAAGAATACATTGAATTTTTGAATGCAGCCAGCAGGTAAATTACTCGAGCTTCATGGTTTTGTTCTTGCAGTTTTGGTATTGTACTTAATTTTATTCTCCACCTTTCTCATGCCTTTGTGCTACTCTATATTAGGGAGGAGCTACTACAGTTGAAGGTATCCATACTCGTATTCTTGCAGTCACAATTTGTTGTCTTTGTTAGTTTACTTGTCACTAACCGTCTGCCTAACTCATTCAGGGAATTGGACAAAAGATGGCCAGTTACATAATCGAGCAAAGAGAAATTAGCCCATTGAAGTCGGTAAGATATATTATTTTCAAGAATTTGGTAAGGCCTGGAAAGGAAAAATGAAGTTAAATTCTTATCTATATGATTGCATCTTTTTGGTTGGTTGCAGTTAAATGACCTGGAAAAGATAGGCCTTACATCGAAACAGGTAATGCATATATTTGAATGCAATCTCAATATTTCACAGGATTCTTGGCAATGAAATTTCAGCTGATTGAATTAATTGCAGGTGCATAACATGTTTGGTAGGGCTGCAAGAGGAGTATTTGAATGAATTAGAGCACAACATCTTGTTGATTGTAACCACAGTTTAATGTTGTAACATTATTTGCATTAGATGACTCGACTCATTTTTAACACTACATTATGCTTAACTTGTTAGGGAGATGTTTGTTTTATCTAGTCTCTGTGTTCAAACTGTTGCCCGGATTGTACATTTTAGGAGGGCGCCATCTGTCGTTTCGAACCCGATTGAACAAATCAATTGACACTAAAATTCAACTTAAGTAAGAACGTGAAAGAAAGTCTTGAAGGCACGTCTACACATATAATGACTTGGCATAAAGATGGACAGATGAAGGATGATTCTTGTGCCTACAAGAATGTCATCTCTAACGGATCGAAATTGAACCCTCATTTGATTCACTCCCATTTTCCCATAACACAAGAAAAGATGATAAAGAGAGAGAAATAAGCAGAGATGATATTACAAACATTATCCATTACTTCATACAAAAGCTAGACGCCATTAACAAGCCACAAATCATCAACTCTCATGGCCACTTTATTGTAGAGGCATATATTAATCATCATCAACTAATGATGATTTACCCTAAACATACACACAATTCATTACTAACACTAGATTTTTTCTTCAACTCTGCTTCAGATCCTGAGTTAGAGCTAGCGCTTCATTTGCAATTGCATGGATTGCAAGTACAATTAGCTCCGCATTTGCACCCATTCTCAGTTGCAGCAGCACCCATATTGGACTCGGAATCCTCAAAATATCTGAAAATTCATAAATTAATTTCATATTCCTTCGCCAAAAAGTAATTAAAATTGAGGTCATTGAGCAGAATTTGGGAAATTCAAACTAATACATACGTCTTTTGAGGTGCAACGCCAAGGATGACCGTCTCAGTGGTGGTGGCAGTAGCCTCCGAATAGCTCAAATCCGGGTACATCTTGCACCTGCAATCATAATGCATTCAAATTCATCTGACAAAATCCATTTTTATCCATGAAAATTAACAAACGGAATAGCAAATGAAAAGGGAAATTAAAAAAAAAAAAAAAAAAAAGTCTCACCCTCCGCAGCCATTGCCGCACTTGCAGCTAGAGCCACAGCCACAGTTTCCTCCACAGCAAGACATTTTTGTTTGTTTTATCTGGAACCAACAGAGAATGATTTGAATTAAGTAGCTAAACCAATCACCTTTATTTATAGGGCAATAGAGTGTCGGTCCACAACTGTAGCCGCATTACCTTCCACGTATGTGGCGTTTTCTGTGGCTCTGATCCGTTTTCTGTTTTGTGCATAGAGATGTCAATGGCCGAGTCGAGCCGGCAAGCCGAGCTNTTTTTATTTTTAATTTACTCAGTGCGTTTGAGTAGATAATCTTGCTCGAGATGAACAACAATTTAAATTTAGGAGTACTGACTATATGATGCTTTCTTACTATATATGTGTGTGTTTGATGGATATTATTGAGAAAATAATGTATTTTAAATAGTGATATAATGAGAAATATGTGGTTAAGGGAAATTTATTGATGAGATGAAAAATATTATTTTCTTGAAGAATGCAAGATTTAAAATAAGTTTTGAAAAAAATGTGTGTCAAACAGGGTATGTCTTTCAATCAAAAGATGGAGATTTAGCAACGGGATGTGAAAAGCATCAGAAACAAGGGATTCTATAGATGGCTAGCAACTAAAGACGATTACAGGTCCGTAAATGGTTGTAACTTGAGTATGAACAAAGGGGTTATTTGTGAACAACAAATATGAAACAAGATGTTATCAATAGTATATTAGTAATGAATATTTTAAGCATGCTTGGCACTCATTTCTTAAAACTTATTTTTCTATCAAATTCATTTTCAACTATTCATTTTATAGAATTCACAATTTTCATCAACTTTTCAATCATAAATTTCATCCACTTTATAAAAATGTATTGAAAATGAAGGCGAACTCATTTATAAGGCCGAGGACATTATGTAGATAAAACAAGAGCTTTAGACAATCAAAGATGTTGTACAAGAATTCCATGACTCATTCAACAATTAGAACACGAGTTAAATCACTAAACTTTTACCTTTGTCACGTTTTACTCACTAAATTTAAAAATGATTTCAAGTGGTCACGAACTTTAACACATTGTACTACATCACCCACTAACCATGTTTCATTAGTCATTAAACTTTAAAAATGATTTCGAGTGGTTACTGAAATTTAAAATGTTGCACTATATCACTCACTGAACTTATATTTTCGTCACGCTTTATTCATTGAACTTTAAAATACTTCTGAATAATCACTAAACTTTACTCACTGAATCAAATGTTCAAAAACTAAAAAATTTGAAGTATAATATACCATACATGAAGACGACGTCATTCTTTTCCCTTAAATTTCCTTGTGACAACTCTAAAAATTATATTTTGTTAGTTTTGATTAATATTATTGACTCTAAATCGAAAATTTCGTTTCGCTGCTTGTTTGAGATATACTTTTTTTTTTCTTGATTTGGATCTACGATCTCAATCAAAATAAAGAAATAATTTATCTACTTTATTTCTCGACATAAAACGATTATGATCTAAATTAAGATTTATGTCTATCTAAAGTTAACATTTTTCTCTCTCCTTGAAGATAACTTTTGACTGTTATAGAAATTATATCTTTTGACCAATATAAATTTTATTGTCTTAGACTGAGATTGTCATTATCTAGTCGATATTTTATTTTATTTTATTTTTTGATTTAGATCAAATCTCATAGAAAATCAACTTCACATGGAAACATTTTGAAATTTAGTACTCACTCGTAACCATTTTAAAGTTCAACGAGTAAACCGTGATGGAAGTATAAGTTTAGTGACTAATGAAACATGGTGAGTGAGCAATATAATACAATGTGTTAAAATTTAGCGATCATTAAGAAATATTTTAAAGTTCAGTGACTTATGAAACATTAGTAAGTTATGGAATGAAACATGTTAAAGTTCTGTGATCATTTGAAAGTAATTTAAAGTTTAGTGAGTAAGCATGACGTAGGTACAAGTTCAGCGACTAATGAAACATTACATTAGAACAGTTAGTAAAATATTTGTACATTCATTTCTTTATTTATTTTTCTTTCTAGCTATTCAAGCTGTTTAATTTTATTCCAGTATATAAATGCAATTATTTAAAAGTGCTCGCGGTCTAATTTTCTATGTCGTTAATGGCGTACAAAATGATCAATCGTAGCAAATGTTACGACTTGTCAAAGTAAGCCGTTCAAAATTAGTATTTCGAAAATTTCGATACCTTGCTAATTTTAAAAATTTTCCAACGATCGTACGCTAATCGAATCTACAAATTGTTTATGCCGTCTCAAAGCTTATTTCAAAAAGTACATTATAGGTATATCGAATAGTTCAAACATATATCGAAAATAGTTAAAGATATGTTAAACGCGAGTATTAAAAAAAAGCGTCTAACTCGTATTTTCTTTGAAAAAATTTAATTATTATTATTATTTTCGTGATACAAATTTCTTAATATAATTTATGATATTTTAATAGAAAATTTTACATGTGATATGACATAAAAAAATTTTGAACTTTACATCCGAAAAAGTCATACCGTATGCAAATTTTCAGATGTAAAATTATATAGAATATAATTCTTTTTATTTAAGTTTTCGAATGTAAGATTTCTCACAAATTTTTTTAAAGTTTGATAGTGCCCCCCTAATACTAAATGTCTGCATCCGCCCCTACTATTTCTTATAGTAGGCTTTGTTTTTGGTAGGATAAAAGGAAGAAATAATGCAAAACAAGACTATTGTAATGCTAACAAGAATTTTGGTTCGATTTTAGGGTTTTATGCTATATGGGAAATCCTTAACATCGATTACTATGATCAAATACTTGATAACCTAGTACTCATCTCCATCGTCAATTGACTTGATATTTGCTGTTTCAAAATGGTTGCCCTTCGACTCAAATTTTGACATCTCACTATATTATCTTAGAGCAACAAATAGCGATGCACTAAATATTATAAATGACATCACATTCAAAGTGATATCTTGTTACTTCCTACTCAAAAGTAATATAGTGAAATGTCAAAATTCGGGGACAATGGATACTAACTTCATATATACTAATTTTTAAGTTGTAGAACTTAATTATTGTTGAAAATCAATGATTTGCTGTACATAAATATATATTACAATTAACCTTTTTGTAAAAAAATTCGGACAGAATTTCAACTAACTTGAAAATCAAATTGAAGGAAATAAATAATAAAATAAAATATATGTATATGTACCATCTCTGGCTCACTACAATTCCAACACCCATGCCTGGTCCGAGCGCACGCGCGTGTGGGCTTGGCCCAACGCACTAACATGTAGGGTAATCTCCTTTTCAAAGAGTATTGATCCTTATTGGGACCCAAATCCAAACGTCAAACTTAAGTTATATAAAGTGTCCTTTTAACTTCTAGTTTCCCTATCTTTCCCACCATTTTTGTCTTCAAACTTTTTACAACTTTAACTTTAAGTGGCTTGATCATAATTTCTCATTTATCCGAAATTAATTTTGATAAAATAAATATATTATGTTAATCTACTTTCTGAGTAGAACACACTTGGTTAAAAAAATCTGACGCCCTACAATCGGGATCCACTCAAATAATTGATGAGAAATTGGCCAATCCAACTTTATTTAGAAAGATTTTGTAGTTTAGAAATTTCACTTGTTTCGGTTGCCTAAAATCTTTCTTATTAATAAGGAGTCGTCGTAAGGGTTTGTTCGATTAACAAAAAAGAGAGAGGCTAAAGGGATAAAAAAATAGAAAGAGTTTAAGGAATGCGACTTCTCATGTAAATTTCATTTTTTCATCATAGTGAATCATAACAACGGTAAAAAAAATGATACAGTCTCACATTGGGATAAACCTCTGTAACTTGGATATTCTTTTGTGCCTATTTTCTTAGTGCAATTTTATTGGTCTCAATAGTATAAATTAGGAATTTCTAATTGTCAACATTAATAGTCTATGAAGAAGCATATATGTAAAGACGAGCATTTTTTAAAGTTGAAATGGAAATAGGATCCTCAAAGCACTTTCGAGTAAAAAGAATGGTGTTTCCTTTCAAACATTTTGAAGTGACAAATCAAACAGAAAAGCGCAAGGCAATTTTCAGATGGTGGGGATATGAAATGAACTTCATCCGTCTGTTGTGGAAGTGGAATCTCTTTGTGGAAGTGGAATTTCTTTCAATGTGTACAAGAAGTGAATCACTGACTATCCACAACAAGTATTCGGTATTAGATCGATCAAAATACCATTGAACGTAATAAAGAATCATAAAACTTATTTCTCGTATTGTCTAATTCAGTCGAGCATTGTTTGCAAAACATGCTCATTTTTAGAGTGTCACCAATGAAGTTGTTCCCCCAAAAAATATCACTATTGTTGCGAAAGGGAGGACGGCCAAAAACGAAGCAAATAGTATCGAGCTGATTGAAATCTTTAAGTGGTGTCAATTCATTGAGCTATGAAAGAAACACTCGACGGTATTGCTATCATCAACTATAAATTGTGAAAGAAAATGGTAGTTTAAAATTTAATGGAGATAAGGAGTTCACCACCACGAATCAAGAAATCTTGATGGTCATACACTAAGAATCAAGGGTTTTCAAAAGGGGTTCCAATCAAGAATTGGATCGAAGAATAATGGAACTAACAAATTTCAGAAACCACAATTTGTTTTTCAAAAAATCCAAAGGTTTTGAAAAAAAACCATACAGATTTGCAAATCGTATCAACTGTATACCCCAATCCTCACTTTTAAAGGACAGCTCTGATACCACTTGTTGGTCTCAGAATCGAAAGCTTCGTAACAAAAACGAAATCCAAAAAAACGAAATTGCAGAGATGAAAACACACAGAATTTTTCGGCCCTTTCGGCCCGGATGTTCAGCTTTAACAGCCTACTCACTCGTTGAGCATCTACAAAGTAGATTACGCTCAAATCCACTAAAAATAAAAAAGAACGGTACAAATGTATTTCTTCACCGATGTTTTCTTTCGCCTCTCTAATACAATATTTTCTCCTCATAGTCACTAAATGTATACAAAATACACAAACAATATCACTAAGACGTTTACAGATATCAAAATAGAAGATCTCAAGAAGATGAACAGAGAGAAAATCATTCAAGAGAAGACGAAAGAGAAAACCCTAGAATAGCAACAATTCATCAAAGAATCCAAAGAAAAAGGGAGTTATAAAACCCTCAAGCTATCCAATCCAACGGTCCAGAACATCATAGGTGTGAGGCCAAGATTAATCAATTAAACAAAAGCAAACCAGTGGCCCAATAACATAGCAAAGCACAAAGACAAAAGAGGTCCAATACCACATGATGGAGAGACAGCCCAAACAACGGGAAAGAATTTTAAAACTTTACTAGTGGTTCGAGAATCATATGAGAAATGTGTAACTACTACTTCCGAGTCTTAAATTGCACGTAGATCATCTACCTTACAGATTTATGAGCACATTGAGTATCCTTTATGAGCGATTGCTATTTTAAAAATTAAATGCTTCAAATTGTTGGAGGATCCTCACGGTAGATAAGGCGATACAGGAAATGCTTATTCCAGTAGAAAAATATAAGTCACCCAATTGGCAAACGAGTCTCGTTGGATGTCAATTCTAAAGAGGGACAAGAAAATGAGCCGCTTTGTATGCCAGTAGATTGTGACGACTACTTTTGAATCCCAAATCTCACATTCCTGAATTTCTAAAATACATAACACACGTTTTGGAAGTAGAATGAGGAACACCATATCATAGTTAAGCAAATTAATACATAGGTTCAGTTACGATCATCGTTCCTTAAATGTATCAATGCCATTTAAAATTGAGAGAGAAGAAGGGAAGAACCCCCCCCCCCCCCCCCCCCCCCNTTTAATCTAAATATACAATTTATCCTAAACTCAAATATTAATGAATTTTAAAATTTTGTATAATTTACGCGTTTTCAACTTGTATTTTAGCCTCCATTTGGGAAAAAATTATAAATGATTTGATGAATAGATATAAATAAGTGGTGGATAAATAGATAATACTTGTATGATCATTGGAATGTATAATAAAAATTGAAATTTAGTCAATTTATAAGTAAATTATAAATTTGCAAAATGGAGTATTACGAATATCTTTTACAAGTAAAATTGAAGTTTGGTCAATTTATGCATCGCGGATTTTTTCTACGAGTTTTTTTTTTTATTGTTCTCGTGGAACACTCATATAACACAATTTTTATGAGATTTATACAATAATTATAGTTTCTCTAACTTATATGTATATAGTTGATGCTAAGACACTACAATGAACTCATATTCTGATTAAAACAGATGTCGAGTCACGTAAAATAAAATTCAATTTGAATTGCTTATATGAACTTTATGAGCTCAGATATCATATTTAGATTTGTGAATTTATTTTAGAGAATGTTTGAATGGCCTTATAAATTGCGGCATTCCTATTAGTGATTGTCAAATAAACGAAAATCAGATCTGAAAATTCCTCAATTTCTTTGAGATTTTTTTTTTTTAAAAGGACATTTTATCAAGGTAAAGATGAAAAATGATTTTTCAAGAGTATAATTCTTTTCAAGGATTAAGTTCCGGGCTTAAAGCGCTTCTTGATTATTGGGCTTTGTATTTGGACTTTTTGTCTACAATCTTTTGGTTGATTGCCTAATGCCTACTTGTTAACGGGCTAGAACAGCCCAGAAAACCAGAAACTATGAAGTTGGATCCAATTCAAAAAAATTGAAGAATTAAAGTCAGCGCCATATTTAAAAAGAAAAAAGAGAATAAGGTTAAAATATGATTTAAATTTAAATCTTCAGCTCATCAATTAATATTTTAATTTTTCAAGTAAATATGGTGTAGTATATAAGTACGTACAAATAATTAAAAAAATTACCTCATGCATGTTGAGAACTTAGGAAAACGACTCTTTTCTACAATAACTAGTCAGAGGTACGTGCAAGACACATGCCGTAGTATAGTTGGTTATGTAATAGCGTGGACTGATTTTTGATTATTTTTGGA
>CAIGRF010207781.1:0-15526 GCA_903798235.1 Fraxinus ornus
AGTGTTTGTTTGGGAGAAATTATATTGAAAGGTGTGATAATAAGTAAATATTAGTTATGAATATGTGATTGAAATTAATATTTGATTTTCTTATAAATAAGCACTTAAATTGCTTGAGGGCAATCTAGTTAGGGAAATCAATAGACAATACAAGGAATAATCAAATGGGTTCAAAAGTAATTTTAGAATCACAAATGCTCGTTTTGGCTTCTCAAGCAATCCAAACGAGCCTTTATAAAAGCATAAAATATCCAGCTGAAATAATTAAACTCAGTAAAGTCAAGCTTCTTCTTCGGGATCGTCGAAAATGGACGACATTGAGCACAAGTACGTCGAAGTGAACGGGCTAAAGCTTCACGTTGCAGAAATCGGAAGTGAATCGTCGCCGGTAGTTGTGTTTCTGCACGGATTTCCAGAAATATGGTACTCTTGGCGCCACCAGATGATTGCAGTTGCTAAAGCTGGTTTCAGAGCAATCGCACCCGATTACAGAGGCTACGGCTTGTCCGATCCGCCAATCCAACCCGAGAAAACCACCTTCTTGGATCTGATATCTGACCTCCTTGCAATTCTTGATGCTCTTAACATCTCCAAGGTATGTGATCCTTTGGTGATAATTGTGTTTTTGCTCTTATTTTTCAGCTGGAATTCTGGTTGGTTTGCCTTGACAATTGGGTGTTTGTGGATTTGTAGATAATATTTGGCTAAGCTAATAATTTTAATTTTAAAGAAATTTACTAAGTAAAAATGTAATAAGTAAGTTGGCAAGAGTTTCAAGAAAAAATTAATTCGCAGGTTTTTCTGGTAAGCAAAGATTTTGGTGTTTCCGTTGTTTCCATCTTTGTCCTCCTCCATCAGGAGAGAGTATCAGGGTTCGTCACATTAGGCGTGCCATTTATGCCTCCTCGTCCTCCCACCCATCATAAGCTCCTTCCCGAAGGCTTCTATATTTCAAGATGGCAGGTCCTTTCTTTTTTATCCGCCTCCTTCTCGGGATAGCTGGATTTGGCTGCATCCAACTCTCGATAAATTTATTTTTTTCAGGAGCCTGGACGTGCTGAAGCTGATTTTGGTCGATATGATGCTAAAACGGTAGTGAGGAATATTTACGTCATGTTCTCCAGAAGCGAAATTCCAATAGCTCAAGAGAACCAGGAGATCATGGACTTGGTAGAACCCTCTACTCCTCTACCCTCTTGGTTCTCTGAGGAAGATCTTGCCGCCTATGGAACCTTGTACGAAAAATNTTGGTTCTCTGAGGAAGATCTTGCAACCTATGGAGCCCTGTACCAGAAATCGGGATTTCAAACTGCATTGCAAGTTCCTTACAGGTAACATGAAGGTTTTCTACATAAAAAAAATATTGCGCTCTCACGTCATTCTTACGATAATATAAATATGACTTATGCGAATAGATACATGGTTGATTCAAAATAGGAAAGATTTTTAATAAAAAATGAAAAAAGTTTTATTTATCCTAAAAACCATGAAGTTACTTGGACAAAACAGGGTTGGATAATTTACTTTTTCCTTACTAACGCTTAGTCAAAATTATTTACTTGTGTGAAATTGCTTTTCTGATTGACTTTCGCTCTGTTTTAGGGCATTTCTTGATCGCAAGAGTGAACTTTATAATATACCAATTCCGAAAGTTGAAGTTCCAGCTCTTCTAATAATGGGCGAGAAGGATTATGTTTTCGAGTTCCCAGGAATAGAGGAATACACAAGGAGCGGAGAGGCGAAAAAATTTGTCCCCAATTTGGACATTATCTACATACCAGAAGGAACTCATTTTGTTCAAGAGCAATTCCCTGAACATGTGAATGAGCTTCTCCTTAACTTCCTCACAGGTCATAGCTGATCATTTCTCTTGAGTAGCCCTTTCTACTTTCATAAACATTCTACTAAATAACGGGGAAAATGTTGCGAGTTTGAATGAGACATTGGGATCTCGTGTTTTCTTGTTTAAGTTTCTGTATCTAAACTTGTGGGACAGAACATGAACGAGAAACCACTATAAAAACTATTGAATTACATATAAGTGCTATATTTTTCCTACACAATCATCTTCGCCTCCAACTTGAACGGTGAATTGCAGCTGGAAATACATGAGCAGAGGGACAAATATCAAGCGACGATGGAGCGCTCTGGTGGCTAGTTTGATAATTCACCCTGCACAAATCAATCACTCTTTTCAGCGTCATTTACAGTGATAATTTGAGATCTCATCGGATTCTGCATGATTCGATTACTTCCAGCACAGTTTTGTGCGTCTCCGGTGATATCATGTTCAGTGTCGTATGAAATTCCTGGAAGAACCAAAAAACGATAATATGAATGACCAAGTTCATGCTCTACGAATCCACAAGCTATTTAACTAAAGAGTTGCATAAGAAATACAAACCACAAATCTTTCCAACACCGGAACGAGTATTGCCAGGTTGTGGTCTGGAAGACATTCAGCAATGGCATTATGTATGCTCTTACTGGTAATCGAGAGTATAAAAAAAAAGGGGAAAAAAACAAAAACAAAAACAATGATTTATGAGAACGGTAGTCAATAGTTATGTAGGGAAAGGATAAAGCCGATGAAGGTGTACTAACCTTTCAGTAGAAAGGAATGCAAGAAGAAGAGCTGCATAAGCTTCTACAATCATTTTTTCAGCTTCCCTCTCTCCCTGTAACAAGGAATCTTCATCATCCTGCATAATCACATTTTGCACATAGATGTCAGCCATAAATACATTGTATTCCCTGCATATTTGTAGATGGTAATGTGTTCGCATCATTTTTAAAAATAAAAATAATCTGAGTTCCGTTGGCATCAGCTAATGGCTCTCAAAAACTTGTAGAAAAAAATTATTCATCTCTATATTACTAAAAAGGAAAATTAGACCAGGGGTCCCCAACCTATTCATCTAGTAGAGAGTGGGTCCTAACTTCAAAACACATTATTGTTGATCCCCAAACTTCCATTATAGCTGCACAAACATCCAGATTTATAACAGTTTCCATCATTGGGACTGACCTTACAACTACAATTCGAGGACCAACTTACTCCTTTTTAAACTAGGAGACCAACTTACTCCTTTTTAAACTAGGAGACCAACTTACTACTCGGGCAATAGGTTAGAGTATAATGGTATGATTCTCCTTCAGGATTTTAGAAGAAAAAATCAACTCGCTCAAATAGAAGATAATTATTTCTCATAATTTATAGGGATAAAGGCAATAAAACTTTAAAAAAAATAATAATAATAATAATAAAAAAAAAAAAATCCATTAACTCTCTTGGCTCAAGTTGCCATGCAACTAAAGCTATACTTTCAACATAGAAAAGATGAATCAAGGGATGGAAATAATACATAATAAAATGACACCAGTTTACTCACCCAGGACAAACATTTTCCTTCTCCAGTGGCCTCACCAGCCCCTTGATTAGCCAAAAAGATAGAGCACAATAAAGGAATTACATCCTTACGGTCCTCCTCCATCCCTTCCAAGCTCGGTAATGAAACACTACTTGTCGCAAGCCATGATCTGCAATGATAGATAACACTAAGACACTAATTTTTCTAACCCTTAAATAAAAAAATTCGAGTTAACACAAGCCAAGGTTGCCTGGCAAGGGTCAGAACCAATTCAAAGTAGGTGAAAATGCAAACCGATTTACTATGATAGTCAGTTCGTAAAACTTTGCTGACGGCCAAAATAATGTACAGCCAACAAAAATCATCACTTTGAATTATGCTCATTCTTTAGAGATTTTACATAATCAGACAACTGGAAAATCATTGTTATATATGATTACTTTTTTCCCTTATGATGACAATAATTATTGAGTAGAAGTGTAGAATATGGGAAAAAATTGAAGATGTGTAGTTAGTAAACCAGTTCCCACCGGGTGACATGTCCTCAATACATGAATGCAAAGAACGTGCAAATTCAATGCATTGAGGATCTCATCTTGCACCCTCATGTCATGGAAAGTCTATATGGCGGTAGCCAGTAACAATTCCCTTCTTCTGATTGCCTGGATCTTCCACTATATGGATCTTCCATCCCACTCCATCAAAGGTCATTTGCAAAGTTAAACTGCAAAGGTTCAAATCCTCCTTAAAAACTCATACTGTGGAATTTTTGGATGACCTGCGAAGTTTTAAATTCTCTTAAAAACTCGTACTATGCAATTTTTGAATGACCAATTCCTCTGAGCTTACATTAGTAATAGTTCCATCACTTCTCATACCTGATACATCTAGCATATCCTTCTCTTTGGAGGTGTCCAAACCCATCTAAACTGATCCTCTTAACAACTTATTTTCATAGGTGCTATATTAACCAATTCACAAATATTTTTTGCCAATTTCTATTTACTTTCTTGTTTAACCATAAACCCATCTTAACATTCTCATCTCAGTCAAATTCTATTTACATATTGTCCGAATGTAAGGAAGATACATCAAGTTCTCACTTCCAATAGAAAATATCGTTAGTAAAACAATGAAATAATAATCATCCATTCCACCAAAGTCCAAACTAACAAACAAAAGATGCAGAGAAACAGGGAACAATTTACCTGTTGCGGCAATCCTTCTCCACCAAATTCACAAGCAAGCCCAAAATAGCAACAAGAAAGTCTAGCTCGTGATCAGTGAGATGTGGGTAATTCTCTTGGTTAGTCTCCACAATTGATTTAGATGAGAAACTATTTTCCCTTAAGGGAGATGATGATAAGCTAAAGGATGGAAAGTGACCAGCAATCAGTGAAGACAGTGTTTCCAGCCCCCCACAGGCAGCAATTTGCCGACAACCCTCAGGATTGTCATTGGTTAAGTTCATCAGAACCTGCATATTAATAAAAAGGAAACTCAGTAATTTCCAGAATGCTGATGCATGAACACGCGATAACATGCACAAAACCATAAAACAATCATCCAGACAAAACAAAGTACAGAAAAATCAAGCAAAAGAAGAACATAAATCTCCTTTCCAAGCTAAGAAAACAAATGAAAAGAATGTGCACTGTTGAAGAAGGAAAAAAACTGAAAAGAACATAAAAGGAAAGGGCTCAGCAACAGTTTTCAGTTGAACTTGACGGATCTATAATAACCTTATGACACACAACATGAAATAACTCCCAGATACAATATAGGATTTCTCTAGAAAGAGCTAATATAACTCTTAATCCTTAGTCTTCCATGGGAAACTCGAGGAAAACTCATTTCTTTAAAGTGACAAATTGAAATTTTAAATTACCTTGACAGCCGTAAGAAGACAATCCGACAGAAGATTGGACTTGTTTTCATCAGCAGTGGATGAACAAGAGGCTTCCTGAGAACAATGATTTTCCAAGTTGCTTGTTTCTTGTTGGTTTGACATCAGTCGAGAGTGACACCTGTCTTCATGGTCACTCACTGTTGCCCCCCTATTTTCAGTTCGAGATTTCTTTCTCATTCCAGATAATAAGTCCCACTTCGAGGGTTCATCAAATTCATCGTCATGAAAAGCGAAAGGATCCTGACTGTCCTCGACTAAATCGAGGCTGGCACCTTCAGAGACTCTCTCTCTCTTGCCAATACCAACTTTCAATTCTGAACCATTATTTCTCAAGGATACACCATTGATTGAATTCCCTGATGTTCCACTGCATGACCCGGATGTGGAGGATTCAATTCTCATATTCAGCAACCAAGGATCAGAAGCTATGTTAGTGGTTTCCATACTGGATTTAGAATATCCTTGCTGATCAGAACTAATGCATCGATCTTCTTGAGATGCACTAAAGAGTTTCTCAGAGTCCATGCAACCACACCCTGTGCAAGGACTGAAAGACCTCTCAACTTTGCCCACTGCAATTTCAGAAGAAAAACAACTGAACTTCTAATTTTCAAAAATAAACTTACCATTCAAAATACTTGCATTGCTATTGTGAAATGCCCGCTATTCACTTTTAATTTGAAGCATAAGCTATCTTAACACAGTGGAGTATAAATATCAAGTGAGATTTAGACTGAGTATCTTTATCATAGTCAATTTCTAATTTCAAGAATAAACAATATTGTTGCAAATAATCGCATTGCAAATGCGAAATACCTGCTATTATTTTCACTTTATAGCATAAGCTCTTTTAACAAGGATGATATATATATCAAGAGAAACTTAGACCAAGTACCTTTACCATATGTAATTAAAGGCCTTTCAGAAGAATTTGCCCTCCCATTACAAATTCCACATAGTTTTTCATCTTGAGAACTCCCCCTTGAATTTCTCAGTAAGGAAACACCTATCATGAAACATATATTGAGAACATCAACTGCAATAAACGCAATCATCAAGTCTATTGTGCGGCTATTACAAAGGAACCAATCAGGATAACTTAAAATAAAGAAATAAAAAAAATTCTAGGGGGCAGTCTATCAGGATAAGATACCTGAGAGAATCTTAACGATACTTAGAATCAATTTTGTGAACATATGTGGAGCTCGATGAATGTGAAAGTTTCCTTTCATTCCAAGCAAATGGCACTGTATTTTATAACCAAATTTAAAAACAAATTCGGAGATCATTTAGAAGGGTAGGGAGCAAATAAAAGATGATGTTGTCAATAATGCAGAAATCCAGATTCAAGCTCAGTACCTGATTATCTTTGCTAAGAAAAGTGGCATTTTCCATGATTTTTAAACATTTCAAAAGCAGTACTAGGCTTTCTAGCCCCACGACATCTTTCGAATCCAGCACTAAAGACGGACTCTGTTCTAACCATCCCTGCATAAAGTTAATGAATTTAGAAAATATAACTTCTATAAACAAAAAAGAAATCTTATTTAACTGACTCACAAGAAGGTGCAATATTCTAGTATCTCGCATCTATGGCCAATTTATTTACCTCCACGAGAAACACCTTTCGAGGTAGAGGAGAAATTTAGCCCCTGTTTGGGCTCCATTTCATTCCAAAATGCATTTTTTTCTTTCTTCTTTTTAACCACACATTTTTCAATAAAATAATATTACATGTAAATCCAAAACTTTCTTATTTTTTAACCACGCATTCTCCAAAAATGCTATTCCAAAATACATTTTTCTCCAAAAATTGTTTTTAACGGAACCCAACCCAAACAGGGCTTAACAAAGCCACTATTTATTTTCTAAACTTGTGGGGGTGAAGAACAGGCAGAAAATACAGGAGAGGCTGCCGATAAGAAATTTCAAGCTCAAATCCAACAGGTTCTACCAGGTGATATGAATATAACTCCCTTAACATTAAAGGCTCCACTAGGGTTTCAGACAAATCTCGGAAAGGTCCAAGAATTCACATCATTATTTTGGTAGCTTCACACTTTCAATCTTCATGTCAGGTACTATCAGTTTCCATAATTTCACTCTGGTACAGCAAAAGCTAAATACCTTGTCCATTTGACAGGGAGCAAAGAGAACAAATGTAAGGGAACACAACGATTTTCCTCATAAATAGGATGCAAGTTTTAGAGCCCGTTTGGTAGAGATTAAAATTGAAAAACTAGCCGTTATTGTTAACTTTTATTAGACGAGTAAGACTCAATAATAGCTATATTTTCAATTTTAATTGGATTTTAATCGGTACCAAACGGCCCTTAGTGTTAAATAACTGTGGATTAAGTTGCCGTTACCCTTTTCCAGAAAAAAAGTTATTCAGAAGTAGAAACCCATCTCATTCAGTCATTTCCAATGAAAAGGATTTGCAAGGCTCGATGAAGGGTCCGCATTCCCCCTTCTCCTCATAGCTAAAAGGAAAAAAGGTAAAACTAGAGAAACCCCTTCAAAAAGAATGGCAAAAGAAGACCTCTTCCCTTTCCTTCATATCATTGGAAAGTCACCCACATTATTTTTCCACCCTTTTTTATCCACTCTTACATTCAACAAATTAATTGCTGTACATGTACATGCATCATGTTAAAAATAGTAAATAATATTCAAAGAAGAGAACCGTGATTCATCAAAAGCTATGGGTTTATAACTTCAATTTTTGTCAAATGATATACATGAAGGATGACAGAAAAATATTCAGGACCTGCATGTAGCATATACCTAGACAAGAATTAACATAAATTTTAGTGAAAACAAATACTAAGAAGATGGTACAATTGTCAAGCCATCTCTAAGTGCTAGTTCAAAAACCAGTTCATAAACTATGGTCATTATTTTCAAGCTTATTGTGAGAACCTGCATAAATCTTCTTCGGTTTTTGGTCAATCAGTTATGCAACAAAGTGATCTTTCAAACTAGTAGTCACAATTTTCACTGGTTATAAGCTCAATCATTGTGTAACTTCTAGAACAGATACTTGGTTTCCCACTCTTTATCAGAATATCTTATACTCAGGCAGGCGTCTCTTTTAAACTCTGTAAGACTGTAATGATGAGCTAGGCCTTATCAGATACAATAGTAACATAAAATGAGAACAACATACAGGTCACACCTCCATTACGGAATGACAATTTCTCGCCAATTCAAATACCGCAGCAAGTCCTCCAAACTCTCTTAATTTTTCCTTGAAGTTGCCCCCAGATTTCCGGACAGTGCCTGAGGTGTCTGTATAAATTCAAATCAAAGAAAAAGGGCAATGGAAAAAATAATAAAGGTTTAAATACACTGCACGGGAAGATGGCACCAAAAACAAGCTAAATAAGTCATAAATTGAAAATTATGTGACATTATTACAAGTTTTTTGGTAAGATGCAACGGCACGCAGAGATTTGTATGCAAACAGTATTTCAGAGGAAGATAAACATTCCTTCATTTGTAGTTAGAAGCAGAAAACAATGATAGCGCATTAAATATCGATCATGCATGACAAAAAGGGGACAGGAAGTCTGATAGTTTAATTGCAGAAGCAAAAAAAAAAATCTGAAGGAGTAGCGGTCATGCGCAGCACTCTTGAGTTTTTCTGGAGTAGCAAAAGGATCATCAATTGACGGAAAGAAGAAGGAAAGGTGGAATAGGAGAAAGACATGCAGAAAGGTCACACGTCAGCAAGAAGAAAAGAAAATAAAAGACATGCAGAATTCAAAAAGAAAGTCACATGTCAGCAAGAAGAAAAGAAAATAAGGAGATGCACATTCCGAGGCATGAATTGTATACAAAGGAAAGAGTCAAACGCCTTCTAAGGGTGTCCAAAAGCTTTAGAAAATTTGTCACTGACAGTCGTAAAACTCCTACTAGCATGAATAAGTAAAGGTCTGCACATAATCAACTTAATCTCACAAATTTATAACTACCAAACAACAAATATTTATCCATCTGGGCAAAAAAGCAAAAAGTTCAATAAACCTTCAATAGAGACTATAGATAAACAAGCTTTTTCCATTGTCAGCAAACTAATCCATTTCGGAGTCAACTCAGGTCTGTCCCCTTCATTATATTTTTTATCCCTTGGCTTCAATTCCTTGCAATTGATAAGAATCTCCTGAACCTTGAGAAATATTGCAGCAGAGCTTGAATCTGGTCCATTGGCCGAGTCTTGTATGATACCAGCATCTTTGCAAATGCCCAGCAGCTTGCTACCAATGGTCAGTGTCTTTTCTTTGGCAGCATCGGATTCGAGTGGTTTCAACATTCTTATCAAAAAGTGAATGCAACTGTGAGAATCCAGAAGATGATCATCTTGACCCTGAAAGAGCGAGAATTCAAGAAAATACAAGGCTCTCTTAAGAAGTGTTGATAGATCATAGATGTCCAAATTCAATATCTAATTGAAATCTAAAACTCTAGGCAAAAAACAAATTGAACACAATGATATGTAGAGCAACCAGCACAACTGTCAATTTGCACCGCACAACTTGAAATAGTCAAAATCTAATACCACAGGCAAGAAAAAAAAAATCCAAACATCACGTATAGACAAACAGTACAACTGTCTTTTCATAACACGCAACTAGAAACTTGGAAAACTTCGAAATTTCTTCCCCAGAGTATGTAATCCAGTTTTTCTTTGAGTTCATTTCTTCACGTGACACACTGGTGCAACAATATGGTGCAATCCAAAATTAACACTTGAGTTGCCTTGGCACGAGACTTAGGAAAGCAAAATAAGTGCAATGCAATCTCATACATTTTATACCACGTTTCAAGAACTCATTCTTTTAACACAATAAATATCTTAGAGCTAACCCTCCTAGTGGAAGTAGCTACCGCCTACTATTGTTGCATTCTTGCAGTAAAATATTTACTCACTTTAACGAGGTGTATCTAAGGATCTAAAATTGTGGAGATAAAATGAACATTTTTTAACACAAGGAAATCAAAACCCAGAAGATCAATTTCAAACCAAAGGCAGTGTAAGCCCATGTTTGATCCCCATTCTTTAAAACTCACTTTTCCCTAAACTCGTTTTCAACCACATTCTCCTAATAAAATAATTTTGCACGTAAACCTTAAACTTTTGCCGTCTTTTTAACTATACATTCTCCAAAAAAAAATCTTTTTACAAAATTTATTTTTAAAAATGGAGCTCAAACAGGGGCTAAATGTCAAAGGGGCATGGTCAGTGTTGTCACCAACATGATATAATACTATATCATTTCTTCCTCTCATAAATGCTAAGGTACATTTATTCCTCTTCTCTATTATTTTTGTGATTAGTAAAAAATCCAATCCTCCTAAAAGATTCGCGCACTGTCTAAATCATAGATTATGTAGAATGCCTAAGACTCTCTTTAAGAAACTTGAACAAGATGACACTTAAATCTTGAGTAAAAAATTTGGAAATTCTTATCCATTTTGAATTTAGCAATTATGGGCAGTGTAAAAAAACAGAAGCTATTAGATTGAAACCAGTAATTAAATTCCAATAAAGCCTACTACCATCAGAAATAACTGCAGAATAAAAAAGAACTTACATCACTTGTCAGGATGTAGAATAGAGCAGAGGCAGCAAGGTTGCTGGGGGGGTCATCAAAACTCAGTTCCGAAACCACATGAATAATAGTTTTGGCCATCCTAAGAAAGATCTCAGCAAGTTACAAGGAACACAATAAACAACTATTAATGATTTGATAGCCGAAAATAAAAATGACAGAATTTTCACCCAATTATCTACATATTCAAATTGTGTACATGTGAAAATATAAAGTGACCACTGATCAATAGATTCCCAAAATAAAACACCATCTCATACTTTCTCCCTAACAAAAGATGAAAAGTGCATGTTTCTTCTTTTACCTTTATTTTGGGAAATGGCAAAGACCCCATGGGATGGACAAAGGGGACGGAAATGTAATAACAAGATGAATTGTTAATTGCAATTACCTTGACAGCAAAGAATAGCTCGAACAGATGCCTTATTTTTGTCCTAGTTCATTATGATTTGACATTAAAAGTATAATGATTTTCCCCAATAGGAAAATAACCAAAGACTTTCAGCTTTACAAATTCAGACCTCTTGACCATTGCTTTCACCTCACAGACAGTTATATTTTAATGCCTACAGATTTTACTATTTCAAATAGGTTGAGGGACCCTAACTGTTTCTATACATGCATGATATTTGGCATGAAATTTTTGTATTGGTCTGTACAGTCACTGAATGACCATTAACCATTTAACTTGATTTTTTTTTATAAAAAGGGTATTACAAATTTCAAAACACAGAATAAATAGACCCTTCTAATTTTTTTTTTTGATAAATAATCAGGAAATTTCATTAATAAAAAAGAATACACAGGGAGTGTATTATCAATTTAAACAAAAAAGAAAAGATATAAAGTTAGGCAGCCCCTCTATAGGATTGCTAGTCGCTGCGTTAAACCAATTATACAAAGTCAGAAAGTGTGGATTTGATAAGAGTAAGACGGCCTCCTTTTGACAGATATCTATGCCTCCTCCCCGCTAACCTCATCTCTACCCTTTCAAGAATACCATTCCAAAGTGTTGATCCTTATGAGCTATTCTTGTTACCAACCTCAGTTTTTTGGGCTGGTTTTCATATTTTATAATGTTTTAAGGGTCTGGTTGTTTTCAACACAACCGTACCCCCTAAAGACAAAAGGAAATTGAAGATAAGATAAAAAGAACAAAGTGAAAACCAAGCGTGGCCTAGCCCTCTACTCCTACAATAGGCACTTGTTTCATTAGATTAAGCCCTTGTTTGGTAAGGATTAAAATCAAATTTGTAGTAGATTTTGATAGAAGTCATGAAATGTGTAGTTGAGAAGTTGTGGGACCATAAAATATGAGATTAAAATGAATTGTTGACTTTAACTGAGATTAAAATCTAGATTTTAATGAGTACCAAACAGGGGCTTAGACTTTTAGTTCACTGGTTTATTAGTACTCTTGTTATGTAATTATTACTGGGTTATTTCATTATTTTTTATTATGTTAATCCATTCATATTTTTAGCAGCAAATTGAACTCTAAAATTTGTTGAAATGTTTTGATATGGACTTCTTAGACGGTTTATGGTTTATTAGAAGTACAATTGTGTATTTTTAATATTTTGAATTATTATATAGGTTTATGTTAAGGGTTCTGCATCAAGGCATCTCGAGGCTTACACCTCACCTCATAGACGTAAAATGCCTCGAAACTTGATTTAACATTTTTAAACACTTATACAATGATAATTTATAAGTCAATCCCTAACATTTTTAAGCTGAAATGAAGTGAAGTAAAAACTATAGAAGCACATATCGATTTTTCGGAATTAAAGTGTGTTGAATAATACTAAAATGACGTTTCTATAACATCTGGAAAATCCTAAAAATATTTGGAGAATTCTTACAGGCAATTTTCCAGTTTCCTGTATAAAAAATCCCAAATGCTTTGAACCTAAAGTTGGCCCCAAGAAATCAAGCACGAGACGTGCCATCATAGAAATATAGATCTCAAGAAAGTATCATGAAATCTTGAATACTCCCACCTATTAGTTCTCATTGATTATTATTATTATTGGTCAGTGAATTTCTTATGCTCTGTATATATAATGGTTCACATAATCTGAATACCATCCCAATATAACTAGAGAAAACAACAACATAATCAGGCCTCAAACCTTGAAAATTCACATAATCATCAATTCTTTCCTCTTTTAAAAAGATTTTGATGCACACGGCTCGTAGACCAAAAATTCTTAAAATTAGGCCAATAGATAAATAAGTATTTATCACGGTAACTCAAATAAGTTAGACAAAAATAAAGGATGAGTTTTAGTTACCCATGAGCCCTCAACAGCCGCCGCTGCTGAGCAGTTCCACATATTGATAGAAATGAGAGTAGACTCGCCCTTCGAATCCTGACAGGCTGCCCCTTCTTCAACCCATCTAGTGCGAAATTCACCTCATCCATGTGCTCCATCATCTCCCCAAACTCTTGAGTCTCCATCAAGGTCGCTGGCAGCCCCACTACATCTGATCCCAACTCCTTTCCTTTCACTGCCTTCTTCTTATTATTCTTATTCTTATTTTTCTGCAAAACCCCGCTTTCTCTACTATCCACCTTATTTTTTCCAGAAATCACATCGCAGTCCCAAGAAAACCAATTCTCACTGCTCTTTCTGGGAGGCCAAACTGCCATTTCGTCAGACTCCTGCGATAAATTCAATCCATAGGGATCCATATCAACATTCTTGGCCTTCTTCGATTTCAGAAAATCCCCATCAGAAAACTCAAACACCCCATTTTCCTGGCCACCCGTCCCAGGCAAAATAGCTAATTCCCTCATGTCCTGCTTCGATACATTTGGCTCCGATTCAACGTCGAACACATTCACTTTCTTGGGTTTCCATAAAACGCCATCAGAATATTCACATTCCCCACCATTTCTTGCACCCAAAATCGTCAATTGCCTTGTCTCCTGCGATGAGTTGAAACCATATGAATCAGGCCAGTGACACTGGGCGGAGCCCTGAGACGAGTACGCAAAATCGTAAGCATCTTGAGGGCATTCTTGGGAAAGACAGTCCGCATAAACATCGTCGAAGCCGTTACTCTCCGAACAGCTCCTTGTCAAGCTTCGATTCCGACGACCGTACTTTCTAAGGATCATATTTCCTATTTCAAATAATTCGAACCTCTCTCACGGAATCAAAAGGTTGGGTTTTCTAGTAATTAACTCAAGAGTTGACAAGTAATTAGGTTTATTCGTTGAAGTTTGAGCTTTCTGGATTTTGCTCTAATTTGAAGATTTGAAAGAGAGAAAACAGAGACGAGAATTTCCAAGAAAGCGAGACTTGCATGTTTGGCAGAAATTAAAATTGAAACATTAGTCCTTGTTTTAACTTTTATTAGACGGGTGAGATTCAATAATTGCTATATTTTTAATTTTAATTCGATTAAAATTAGTACCAAACAAGCTCTTTTTACTTTAAACCAGTAACACGCACTTGCATAGTATAGTTAGTTATATGATAACGTAAATATAAAAAAAAATATATATATATATATATTTATCTTAAACATTTGTTACATTATTAAATTTAAAATACTTGAAATAATGACAGGTGACAAAAATAATATTAAGAGATTTGATTTAAAACTTATTTTCTAGATTACTCGTTTGAAGGTCTCTCTATTTTATTTTATTTTAAAAACACAGGGCATAAATTATTAGGTATTGATGTCTTGTTAAAGAGATAGTGAAGTTCAATCTAACCCTCATTTTTTACAAATTGAGATAAAACANAGATTTGATTTAAAACTTATTTTCTAGATTACTCGTTTGAAGGTCTCTCTATTTTATTTTATTTTAAAAACACAGGGCATAAATTATTAGGTATTGATGTCTTGTTAAAGAGATAGTGAAGTTCAATCTAACCCTCATTTTTTACAAATTGAGATAAAACATTATGTCTCATTCATCTCGTGCTCATTGAATCTCTAATTACATTATTAGTTGCATCAGTATTTAATTTATTTTCCAAAACCTTATGCAAGACGTATGTAGTCAAAACTAATTAATCAGTTCAGAATTTAGGACAAATCAATGGTCTCTATCGATATTAAAACCACAACACAATGAAAACTTCCATCATAGAGGCAAAAAGAATGACAAACGATCACCCTTCATAAATTCCGTCGAATGTCTTTTCAACATATTCTAATGATACTTGATATTAAATCCATTAAAAAAAATTAAAATAACCCACTTCATAAAAGATATTTGTCTACCAGCACTGCATGATGTAGGAGGATTCTTCTGAAAATCATTGAATTCCTTCAATATCCATTTTGACGCCATAAATTTACCCTTTTAACCGAAGAAAAATTGATGTGAGTATGGGGGTTGAGGGTGGGGTAGAAAAGAAAAATTAATGATTATGATTTTACGTTTAATAATTTAAGATAATTTTTATATATAAACTTAATCGACAATATATTTATTATTATCATATTTTAAGTTTTTTTAAAAAAATCTAAATCAATCCAAATGGATATTCATATCGTGAAATATCGAATCAAACGAAAAATTGTAGGAAAATAAAGTTCGAAAAAAAACATTGGAATGAGGTTGAGATTGAAAAGAAATATAAACAATCACGACTTTACTCTTC
>CAIGRF010207798.1:8212-20282 GCA_903798235.1 Fraxinus ornus
GAGTGACTTAAAGATCTTTATAAAGTTCCATTAGATACGAAGAATAAGTCTTCAATATCTATACTATGTGATAGTCAAACTACTCTAGCAAGGGCTTATAATGAAGTTTACAACGGAAAGTCTAGACATATGAGTTTTAGACATAATTATGTAAGGAAATTAATAAAAGACGGAATAATTTCACTTACATATGTAAGATCAAGTGAGAACTTGGTTGATCCATTTACAAAACCACTTACCAAAGAGTTGGTAAGATTAACATTGAATAGGATGGAGCTTAAACTCCTTAAATAAAATTCACAAATGATGGCAACCCTACCTGTTATTACGAAATGAGTAATTTACGGGTTTAAATGGTAACAACAAGTCATTTGATATAGCACTTAGTATACATAATTTAAAGCTCTATCTTAAAGATATAAGTGCTAGGGTTATGGTATTGAGGGATGAATAAAACTTAAAGAAATTCAGTACATAGTACAAGTGTCTTTAAATATAACCAAGACACTGTAAAATTTCTCCTTTGTGAACTTAGAAGTGGTGCCGCTTCAAGGAAAGTTGGAGTTACTTTCTGAAAAGTTCTTGAATACGGATGGGTACAAGGTCACTAAAGCACCAAAGTAAATTGTGTGGAACATATTGAGATAGAATGTTCACGTGTGTAATATCACTGGTAATGTCATAAGGGATAACTGGTTCAAAGCTAATGCTACCTAGAATATCGACATTACTTTGCAATGTTAGCACTAATATAAGGTTTAAATCGAAAGATACATTATCATATGCGTGACATCGTTTATGATTCTAAGTGAATTGTGTTATTAGAATAAGTGGGGGATTGTTATATAAATGTATTGTTCAAATAAATTAATGAGAATTGATCATATGTGATTGAAATTGAAAAAAAAATTGGCCTTGCAACCGCATAGGCCATTTGGCGATGCGGTCGCATGGCCATCAACAGGGACATCAAGTCCCTGTTTTAGTTCCTCTATGCGACCACAAAGAGTAAAAGAAATTTAGAGCGTTGGACAGATTTTTCAAAATTTGTTTAGCACCTTTTAAACCTCAATTTTCAATGTTTTAACATTGGAAAAGTTAGCACACATACGAATGTGTATGAAGGAATTCTATAAATAGAGATAGAATTCTTGGTTTAATTATCAATTTTTCTCTCTTATGCTTTGAGAAATTTACCCCCAAACAATCTCAGAATTCACTTAGAATTTTCATATAAATCTCTCCTCTGTTCCTTATTTACGGGTTTCAAAAGTGCTATTTGAAACTCGGTTTCTTCACTTGAAATCCACTAAAGCTATTTGTGTGTTAATCCTTTAGCATTTTCATTATCGAGATGGCACAAATAAAGCTTTTAGGATAGTATTCTTTGCAATTCAAGTTTTTTCATTTCTTCATTTTCGATTTTTTGTATTAATTCCTTGTTGGTGAGGCTTGGTCATCTACTTCGACGAAATTATTTCCAACGGTGCATTCACATGTCAATATTGTCAATAAACATAATACATAGATTTGTCGACCTTGATAATGACATGGAAATTAATAAAAGTAACTTTCACAATGATTTTTTCTTTTTCTTTTTTTTCTCTCCCCTGATGTTCAACATGGACAATCTTTTGGACATGGACAACCTTGTGGATCACGAGGATCACATGGTCTATTGGGTCCAGGGCATGTATAGTCAATGCTGACTTCCATCTGTTGGCTTTCTTTCATATTTCCTTTAGGATCTGCCACTTCAACTCTTTTCATGCCCTTCACAAATTACCATGAATTAGATTCAAGTTTCAACTGAAAATACAACGACTGTAGTGGTTATGATTATAATAACAACAACTACTGAGGGAAAAACCTGAGAGAGTTCTTTGTTGGGTAGCTCTTCTTCTTTACTTGAAACAAAGCTTTGTCCTAAACCCGGCATACAAAACAGAAAAAAGAAAAAAAGGATTAATTTCATATTTTATGCCATTATACATGATATAGTTGATGTTAAAATAATAATAATAGGAAATGAGGACTAAGTTCTGTACTCTAAAATATAATTTACCACTTATACTCGATATTGGAACTGCAGTAGAAGATAGAATATGCATGTAAATCAAAAGAAACGCGGAAAGTGTAAGATAAACCTTCATTGCCATCTTAAGATTGTAGGTCGATTTCGAAAGAAATTGATGTGAAAATGAAGAAGGTTGATGGTTTTGATTTGACAATGCACAAGGAGTAGAGATTATATAAAGCTAATTGGTGTATTAATTGAGGTAAGACCGAATTAATTGGTGATTATACATATTTAGTTTTGGTAATTAATTTCGTTCTATTTAAATTGATAAAGTTAAATCCTAATTAAATAGCCAACAAACCCCTCACAAAATATATGGCATCTCAGACATTGCTTCGAAAGATTTATTGAACCTTTACGATAATTTAGAAGTACAATAAATTGGGCACAATCATTACGGGGTATCTCCAACTAAGATTTTGATGAATTTTAGAAGATTATAAATTCTATAAAATTTTGTGAATATGAATAGATTTCAACAAATTCCGTAAGAACGGCATTAAAAATATTGACATTTCGAAAGATTTTATTATACGTATTTTTAAGCTCGAAATCCATCCAAGTCTTAAAAAAAAAAAAAATCACTCTTTTAATGAAATGCTTATAAATGTGCTAGTCATTGAGGGAACCTAAACTAAATGATTTCGTTGAAATGCATTATAATTTCTATTGGGGACGCCTAAAGTTCAGTCGATTTCATTAAAATCCGTTAAAATCTCAATTCGATAGACCTAAATTTACAAGAATTTTTAAAAGAGTAATTATATTCACACCACATTAATTTTATTTCTTGCACTAAATTTTAATTGCACTCAAGCTTCTAAATCTTTGCTCGTTATGTCCCTAACTTTTTTTTATATCATTCTTATCTTCAAAATATTTATTACTTAACAAATTTTGTATTTGGTAAAAAAAAAAACGTTGAAATAGTGTAAAATAACGTATTTTTTCATCTTATTTTTCAAAAATAAAGAAATAGAAAGTACAAAAAAATATTTTTCCCTCATTTCAGAGCATAAAAGTAAAATATTTTGATATAAATCATTATCAAATAGAAGGTTGAAGGTAAGAATTCGATGGAAAGAATTAAGAAAATAATTGCTACAATGAGCAGAGATTAATAAGGAGTTTAACTGTAATTAGAGTGTGGTGTATCAAATAAAAATTGTGGTGGCAATATAACCACCCTTTTTAAAATCCATCAAAATCTCAATTGAGGACATCCCTTGAGACTACGTAATGAAATTCTTTTAATTTTTTTCCAAATTCAAAACAAACATCAAATGTATTGCATATTTGAATGTCTTCATTTTCATTTGCACGGTAACAGTATGAAATAATCACTCTTCTTGAAGTACTTCATCGTGTTAGGGTGTATGCCCAAAACCAAAAAGTACTTCTTCTTTTTTTCTAGCACAGAAAGATGTTTTATCTGTTGGGCAACATAAATTAAAAGGGACACAAATTATATGATCAATAACTTTTTCGTCCGCGATCGGTAAACAAAGTATGCACTTTATTTTGACAAGGTTTTATTGTCGTCTCTTCTACCAATGTGGTGAATTAATGGATATTCGTAAGCAATAGAAGTGGTAACCTCTAAATAGTAGCATTAAAGCATTTTAATTATATGTATTGGCGAGGCCATGTGAGATTTAATTCAAGGAGATCATTGTGCTTAGATTTAAAATCTCACTTGTTCATCGAGTGGACAACCTAGATCCCGAGTGATTGATGAACCATATTTGTGATTATCATTCTTCACCAGATTTCGTTGAAAATTCAGACTTTCTTTTTGATGTTGAGATTCACAAAAAAACATAAATTTTGAGGCTCAAGAGCTAAACACATGGCAATTAAATTATAAGTTGATATCATAAAGAGCATACTGCGAGCAACGAGCAGGAAGTGGAATTAATACAATGAACTCAAATATTGTATCAAACGTCTCTTGTTCGCAAGAAACAAAACACATCGAAATCCTATCAACCGTACTTAATAATAGAAGAATTTAGCATAAATATGTGAAATTTTCCGTCCTAAAAAGATTATTTCCAAAATAAATTGGCAATAATTAAGAGAGGTGCACCAACGACGAGCAGAAGCAGGGTTATTAGATACCTAAGGAGAGCCTAGCCAAAACCCCACGTGCAAGTTTCTTTGCATGTGGCTCATCTATGATAACGTCTTCAAATTGCGTGAATTAGCGGATCAATCACTAAGTGGGGATGCTCCCTCCCGCATGAGCGAACCCTTTCGGGACGGGTTAAGAATGGGCGCCACTATCCCCGCCCGGATCCAGCCAGGTTCTATTGATCATGTCCTCTTCCCAACAGTTTGACCTTGTCTTGGGGCGTCTTTGGCTTTACGAGAGAAAGCTCGCCGGAGAAAAAAGTCTTTCTCTTCCCGTCTCGGGTCATACTCCGGTGCGTCCACAGAAGANCCAAACTATGTGATTGAATAAGTCTCGTAGGGCAACATGATTCCTAGGTTTCAAGGCACAATATGTTAAGCTTTAATCTTGCTTAAGCCTTAGAATTACATACTTTGAAACTTTTTTCATGTTTTACACAGTCGGGCTCAGCAAGATTTATTGATCATTTAAGCAAAACTTTTCGGACTGTGCGTTCCTTTATTCGCCTTTAGCAAGAGCTGACTTTGGCATAAGTGAACTGGGAATGCATTAATGTATGAAAATAGTTTCTGGTAAAATTCTCTTAGTGTGAATTTGTGAGGTTTCGTGTGGAGGTTGCTGGTGAGTCCAATTAGATAACGCTTAATTTGCCACTAAATTCTAATAGGATATTTAATCCTGCAGGTTAGCCACGTAAAAGAATCCATATCAATATCAGTTTATTATATGCGGTCTAATTGAATATTTCAATATATTGGTAATGTTAAAATTTAAAACCAGCCTATTCATTCTTCCTCTAAATTCATTACACGGTGTGAGTCTATTAGGTTCCAATCGCGATGAAGATCAGTCAAAATAACTGAGACTACTTGAGGTTGCAAGTACTCTCTATGCTCGAGCTCACAGACTCGAAGGTTTTCTAGATGGCTATTACCCTAAACCAACTAGGGTCGGTGAAGTTGATGATGGAACCAACAGATCCTCAACTTTTATCCTAATTTTTGTTGAGATTTAGAAATCCTAATTATATATCACCAAGTGAAATAAAATCACAGTAAAAAAATGAAATATACAAGAAACACAATATTTATAGAGGTTCGCCTCAAGACTACGTCCTCCTAAAAAACAATTGATCTTAAGCAACATTTAATCACCAAATCCATGTTTAGCAAAATGCATTTGCCTTTGAAAACAAGCAGCAAAGGATCTCTTTCAATTTGAGACTATTTTTCTGAAGATGCAAGAGGTTGCTGATAATTATCGTCAGCTGTTGGTCAACACATTGATGACGAAGAATTACTTCAATACAATCACGGTAGCTTACAAGAATATGATATCATTGTGAATTTAAGTTCCACCGAGTATGATGTCTCATTGTCGACATTCAATACAAAAGTCCTCTTATCAATCTGGTTTAAAGCTCGTGCACCAAGCTCAGTTTCGTACATATATTTTATTGACCAAGTATACATGAAATTTTCCTATGAAGGCTAAGTCTGACCAGCTTCCTATCTTTACCTTAATCTGATCAACTTCCTATCTTAACCTTAGTTCTTTAGACTGTCGGGGAATCCATAAACCCCCATCAGCCTTCCTTGGTGGAGCCTGATAATCCACTAAGGCTGTGCTGATATTTGCTTAAAAAGAAAAAATGCCGCTAGGGTGGGGATATAGTTCTAACAGCTTTTGCTAGCTAAACTTGAATAAGTGCTTAAACAGCTTTGGCTGCATACTCACCAACAAAACGCAGCAAGGATAAGAGAAAACACTGACATATATAATCAAATTACTTGGCCTGTCGGAAGATTAATTTTGTCACGGTTGTTTTCCTAATTAACACATTGCCTTCCCCAAGTACTTCAAATTTTTATACTTTTGAAATAGTATTCGATCAAACACCTCAATACAAATTCTTTAAGACCTTCGGATGCTTCTATTACCTCGTCTCAGACCTTATAATGTGCGGATTTTCATTCCATAAAATGTGTTTTTATTGCTTAGCACATAAAAGGTATAGTGACTTCATCCTTCGGTAGAAAATATATTGCTAAAAGTGTCAGTTTTGATGAGTCTCTTCTTCCATTCTCTTTTGGTTTTTCATCATAGTTAGTTTTTCAGGTTCACTCTTCATCACATGATCAGTCACTCAACTAAATCCCACTCGAATTGTATACTAAAATGTAAAACGAGATCAAAATATAGTGGGGTGTTACATGATCACGCACACGCATATTCAATAGTAGCTAGAGTCGATAACTAAATTTGGATAGTTGAGGGACGATGCTTCAAATTAGTGCTCTCTTTTTTATTGGAGTTCAATGGAGTGATAAGGAGTCCCAAACGTCCCAAACCTGCCAAAGAGATAAGGATGATAAATCCCAGCAGCTCATGCTATATTAATGGAGAGATGTTGAAGGATGAAGGAGTCCCAATGGCAACAAATTCAACTCAAAATGGTAGTTCAATAAGATACGGAAACTCCAACAGAAGATAAGAGCATATCTTGGATTCAACAAAATTCAGTTCACTCAAATTCTGTGAAATCTTTTCCAGTAACCTGTTGTAAAGTTTTATGTATAAATAGAGGCTGTATTCCTTTCATTCAAGTATGTAAAAAATGCTAAGTGTTCACGTTTGCTAATAAAAGTAGAATTTTCTCATTTTTTATCTTTTTTCCTCGTTGAACATTTACATATCCATAGGAATACTATGTCTTTGGGTTTCTGCAAAGGAACTGCTTCTAATAACTGACTCAACCCATACCTAAAAGTCAACATGTGTCAAAATGTTTGTTAATAAGGAAAAAGACGTTCAACAAAGACGGGGAAAACCTCGATGTTTATCAGTGTATAACCTTGGATATATAAAGTTTCCATCTCTTTAGAAAGAAGATAAAGGGGTTGTGTCACAAGTCTTTTGATAAAATTAAGTTAAGTAGATTTTGACAAAATTTAGAGCTTGTTTGGTAAAGCTCAAAATTGAATTAAAATTGAAAATATGGTCGCTATTGGGTCTCATTCGTCTAATAAAAGTCAACAATAACGGCTAGTTTTTCAAGTTTAATCCGATTTTAATCTCTACCGAACACAACCTTAATCAAATATGTGAATTAAGGTTTTACTAGTTAAAAAATTGATAAAATTTTATGAAACAAGGGCAAAGAAAATTGATAAAAGCCATGTAGTGATTTTCTTATGATCTGTTCATATAGTACCTAACTCGGCTAAGTATATAGATCAAGATCGGCAAAAAAATCACTGACTCAATCTTGACAGAATATGGATGTACATATGAAAGGATGGGCTAGTTTCATTTTTCAAAATAGTGATAGACTAAGCAGCCACAAAATGATTTAGTAGTAGATTGATAGATCACTTCAAAACGACATATACATCACACCTAGTAGATAAAGTAAGATTTCTGGGTTTCCACCAAACTAGTCTTTGATGTCCATGAATCCATCAATTTTGTGTGACTGGAAAGCATGATCTGAATTGTCAGGTGGAGGGTTTACTGGATCGTGGCCTGGATTGGCTCTAGGGGTACCATAGTCTTGAGTAATGCTCTCCATCTTGAGGCTGCTTTTCTTGTCTCCTTGAAAATCTTGTTCATCGCCTATTTTCATGCCCTTTAAAATTCAGAAGATTTAGAATTTTTAGTAGAAATAGGATTCTATAATGTAATCCAGTTGTTTTGTGAATGCACAAGGAAGTAAATACAGCTACATAAAAAAGAAAAATAAAATTGAGAGATTATAACCTGAGATAATTTGTTGCCGGCTAGTTCTTTTTCATTACTTGGAATTAAACTTCGTCCTGAACCTGGAAAACACGAAAAGAAAAAGGGAAAGTATAGAATTTAATAACTGTGTGATTAAACAGCATATAGTTCATATGAAGGGGGAGGAACAAAAATGAAAAGAGAAGAGAAATTCTTCATGAAATAAATATGTTGCCCTTAAAACTTACTTGATATTGGAAATGCATTAATCGAAAGAATATGAGTGTACGCTATAAGAAACATGAAAAGTGTATGATAAATCTTCATCGTCACGTTGAAATATGGATCGATTCCAATAAACAAAATGTTGGTGGTGATTATATAGAGATAAAAAGAGAGTATTAATTGAGAATAAAAACATTTTTGAAGTCAACCGTCTTTATTTCAAATATTAATGACAAATTGACTGAATAATACCAGTTGTATTTATTCCAATACGGTTGGATAGAGATTATGTCTAGACCTCTCGAAAATTAATACATATTGTTTACTTTTCATTAAAAAGGTAATTATATTATTACCGTACAGATTTTATTTTTTATTTTTTATTTTTTTGGTTGTAATTTAAGGTTTCAATATTTGTTCATTGTCTCGCCTATATTTTAACATTTTTTATATCGCATTTTTATCTTCAAACTTCTAGCATGTAATTAATGACGACATTTTCCTTCTAAAAAGTCGATCAGGATGACATATAAAATTATTTTTCTCCTCATATTTTTAAATAATAAAAATAGAAAAGTGCAATAGAATGTTATGACAGATATTGTTATCTTGGATGTGCTAATGAATGAAAGATTAATGATAAGAATACCAAAAAAGTGACCACAAATGTGATAATGAGAATGGTTAGGACCTTTGGCATAATTAAAAAGTATTATCAACATAACCACTCTTACTAAAATTGCCAAATTTCATATGATTTGCCTAAAGAAACACATCCCATCAATTTTATGAACTCGAACACGTCAATGACTTCTTCAGTCAAAATATCTAGTTCACCTAACAACAAATCAATTAGAAATTCAAATAGAAATAATAATAAAATATACTCTGTTTTTTTCAAACTAAGCTTTTTTTAAAAAAATTTTAACCAAACTGGAGCGTAACATCAATGTTGTTAAAACACCAAGTCTGAATATTTTGTCCTAAAGTTGTTGTTTCCTCACCTATCCAACCAATACATTTTTAACACGTCGACACATCATATTTTTCATAGCAAACAGGAAGATGTCAACAAAATTTTTGACACTTCAACACATGATACCTAAGGTCCCGCTCTTATGAGCAGCCCCCCCCCCAAAAAAAAAAAAAGTATTATATATAGTTCATAAAAAATTACAACAAAATAAAGTCCATATACAATCAACCAAGCCAATTTAGTTGTTCAATTAGCAAATATATTAATCTTTCATTAAAATGTAAATGTTCAGTCTTATTTGTAGAAGTATTCGAAGTTTAATTATGTAAATATTTAGTAAGTACAATAAAAGTAGAAGAGCCATTTTTTCTTGAGGAAGAACTGTTTTGTGAATTACTATATATTTTTAAAATCTTATTGTTTCACACTTACTATATATATATATATATTATTTTCGTCTTCGACAAAATCGACGACATTTTCTTTCGGATAATATAAAATATTTGAAATTTATGTCACTATCACAAATACGTCGAAAAAGTCAAGTTGCAAGTGTGAAACAATAAGATTTCAAGTGACATAAATAAAAGTTGATTTAGAAAACTTATAGAAACATGCGATGACATTAAGATATTCAGAGATATTAAAGTTTTATCTTTTGAAATTATGAATTTTGAGTTCTTGTTTACATTGGTTATATGGTACAATATATACCAATTATTAATAGAGTAAGCAAAATGTTGTAAAATGAGGACATGCATATTGATGTTACTATTAGTCATTTGAAAACACTTATTTTATTTTTGAAATATATTGAGAAATTGGATTTGAATATGACAAGATTACTGCTAAAGAAATTGTTGTTCCAATGGAAGTTGAACATACGTTTCATGAAAAAGCATATTATTTATAGAAAGAAGCATTTTAATGAAAATTTCAATGATGAAATAACAAATTCAGCTGCAAAGTCTTTTAGAGTTGATTATTTCCTATATATGTTGATCAAGATTTTTCTTCAGTTGAGTTAAAAGTTTAAACAATTGCAAAAATATATAAAAATATTTTTGGACTTTTGTTTGATTATAATAAAACTGAAGATTGGAGATGATAATTCTTTGAAAGTGTTAGTATGATAAGTTTGAATTTTTGAAGTACAACAAAAATTCTGATATTATGGGCAAGAGTTATATTTTGAGCTTAAACTTGAGAAATTGTTTGCTAGAAGAGACCGAAAAGACAATTGAAGTACCAGACTATATTAAAATGATAAACCGTTGTTTTTCGAATGTGTGAATTGCTTGTCGAATATTATTGGGAAAATCTAATATCCAAGAATTTAACTATGATTCATTTCAAAAATAAGAAACAATGTTTAAAATTTTAAAAATCGGATATTATTAAATTTTGAAATAATTAATTAAATATATTAAGATCACAATTCCATATTATCAAATTGATTGGTTATAACTTTTCAAAATTTTTGTAGGTTACAAATTATTTCTCGATCACAAATCAAAAAATTTAAAGGCCACAATTTATTTTTCGGTCACAAATCACAAATTTTATGAATCACAACTTATTTCTCGGCATAAATCAAAAATTGTATCGGTCACAACTTATTTTATGATCACAAAATATCAAATTAATTACTCATTAATTATTTCTAACAAATTATCAAATTGTTGATCACACCTTAAACAGATTTTTAAGCCACATTATTTATTGGCACAAATTATTTTCGGTTGCAAATCAAAAATTTACATGTCACGTATACTTATTGGTCATAAATTAACCAATTTATTGGTCACAACATCGAAATAATGATCATATTGTCCCAACTCCACCGCCACAGCCGTCGCCACACCATCAACACCGCTTGCAACCTACAATGCGCTATCGCCTTCACAATGCACCACCATCACCACCGCTTGCAACACAAACTAACCAGTGCCACAAACACCACCAACTATATACCTCAATCGACAACCACCGGAACCCACCTCCACCTCCACCTCCATGTCACAGCCCTGGTGAAACAAAATTGAAAAAATCGAATACCAAAGCTATAGGTTGTTCTCGATTCGTTGATCCCCAAAAATGAGCTCTTCAGCAACCCAACAATATGTTTTGTCCTTGATCTCGTCGGAATAATACTCGCGATCACTACCACTTCACCAGCTGCGCCCATTGGAACCTCACACACATCGAAAACAGTATTGGAATCTCACACAACCACAACCAACCAACCAACCAAACACCACCCAACAATCACAACCAACACCACAAATACAACCATCTGTGACCAGAGAAAAAATGGAGGAAAGGCCCCCCCAATCTACAGTGCTAATGAGGAAACGACAACCGGCGCCTCACTGCGTACAGTGCTACGCGCAGCGACATCCCTTGGTCCACAACCAATCTATGCCGCGTTATTGTTGGGTTATCGACATCTTCAGCAGCACTGATCATCGTGTGCGACTCTCATCGTCGGTGAGAGGTTAGAGAGAGGAGAGAATAGAGATGTAGGAGGTTGAGAAAGAGAGATAATTAGGGTTTGGGATTGAAATTTTGCATGGCGGATTAATTAATTTTTGAATTGTTATATTTTGTAAAAATATTTATTTTATATATATTAATTAATTAAAAAGTCTGATTTTTGAATTAGTAAACATGATCTATGATTTATGAATTGAGAACTCCAAATCTCTTGATCCCTATAATTTCCAGAATATTATTTGACTATACCAATTATAATTGCATATGTAGAGAATAGCTTCTTAAAGTGAAGTCGGTGAAATTCTACATTTGATTAACAATGTCGTAAGAAAGGTTGGAAGAATTGATCATGATGTCTATTGAAAAAGTTTTAAAAGATTAATTGTAATAGTATGATTGTTGAGTTTCTATGTGTGTGTGTGGTGGTGGGGGGGGGGGG
>CAIGRF010207817.1:0-11065 GCA_903798235.1 Fraxinus ornus
AGGCGACTGTACACTATCTTCATCGGAATCACAAGAAGGAAGAACTCTCGGAATCTGAATCTACAAAACCAATTATGATACATGTAAAACACCCAAAAAAACATCCTTTACAACATAATCTCAACTAAAATTATCTTGTGTAGAGCTTATACCGCTGGAAGAGGAGGAATCACTGCCAAAATTTCTTGAGTCATTACTGTAAAAATCATCAATGTCCAAAGACACCAAGTCCCTGTAAGTCATTTCACCAAACACCTTCGCAGCACCACGGTTTTTATGAGTCTCAATCATTGTAATGCAAAAATAAACATCAGATTTAAACCAAATTTGGTGACAGCCACATTATGAATCATAACTGCAAATGTTTTTCACTTTCAAGAAAAACAACCAATCCATTCAATATTGGATGAGAGTTGAAGAGGAGAGGACGGAGATGGATTGAAGATTTGAGTCGGATGAGGTTTCTCAGAGGAAATCACCAAAGTCACGACAAATCTATCACAATAATCAAAGATTACAACTCTATTTCAAAGGTTTTCACTTATTCCTGTAATGCTGCAGATTGTTATTTTAAATTCTATCAGACTCTCAAAAATAAAGAACAAGACGCTGAATTGTTTATCACACCTGGAGAATTCAAATTTCGAAATTGAGATTGGGAGGTTATGGGATAAGATTTTTCAATAGAAATTGTTGCATTGATTTTCAAAAAGGTAATAATGGCACACACCCGAGCCGAGTTTCACGCCGCCTCCCGAGCAATCTCAGGCGAACCCATTAATTTCAACGATTCAATTGGTAATCACAATATTGAATTGCTCAAGAGCCTAGTTTTATCTGCTTCTTCCTCTTGCGCTGCAATTGCTGTAGGAAGAGTGAGTGCATATGGTGAACTCATTTGGCGATATGAACTGCGCTGCAATTGATGTAAGAAGAGTGAGTGCATATGGTGAACTCATTTGGCGATATGAACTTACTTTTTGTTGAAAATTTTGAGGCAACGGTTGTGTATAGATGTGGGATGATGGCGATGGATTGTTTAGGAGGTGGTTGGCGAGGCAAGTGGTGGAGCAATTGAAGACGGCAGTGCGGGTGCCTGGAGATGAAGGTCGGACTATATGGAGTTTTGGGAATTTGGGGGGTTTTCACGTATTAATTACGGGATTAAGAAGTTTAATTAGTTTTAGGGGTAGTTATCTAATTTGTTATTTTTTTACCGTACCCAGTCTAATTTTTCCTTTTTTCTTTGTTTGATATTTTTGGCCCATTAGATTTTTTTGTCAAACATGATTTTTAATTAAATAGTTATTGTATAAATAATCTTTCCATAGAGAGTGTTGTGTATTAAATTATTATTTGTGAACGATCATTTTACCCCCTACAACTCTAATTGTAACATTTGAATATAGGGCATTGATTCTCAATAAAGAATACAAAAAAAATAAAAAAAGGTTTATTGACTCTCTATTCTATACTCCGTTCTCTCTATTTTATAATATTATGCATATTATTCTCCATCCCATTTTATTGGAGATTTCAACGAAAATTGTAAGCCGAAGTTAGTGATCTAAACAAAATTAAAACACTAGGAATCAAATTACTTGAAGACGAAATTAATGTTTACACCTATATTTTGCTAACAAAAGTTAAAGAATGTTTAGTATGTTTGATTAGATATGGCATGTGTTTCATATTAATTCCCCAAGACCTTTATTCTCTAGTACTTATTTGAGTTTTTGAGATTTATGAAAAAACACAAGTTCGACCCTAACAATACCTAGAGGGGGGTGAATAGGTATTTAATGCGGAATTAAAAAAAAATATGAATTAAAGAGCAGCAAGTCACTTTTAATGCCAACTCAGTGGTGCAAAGGACAAGAATGAAGTAGTCTCAGTTGAGCTGACAGCTGCAGTGTGAGGGTTCGATTCTTACCTCTAACAAAGATTTGGAATTGAACTCTTTGTGGGGGCCTGCTGAGGCACATCCCGGGATTTACCTTCTCCACGATGCTCTAGGGGTGGGGCGGTGGGGGTCCTCAAAATTGGGGTTCAACCTTCAAGTCACTTTTAATTCTTATCTAGATGATTAATCAAACACTCCAATTTATCCTATGTTGAATTACAACAGTTTGAATATAATAAACAGTAAAATATAAAGCAGTAAAGAACACAAGAATTGTTCACGGAGAAACCCAACTGAGAAAAACTCCAGACACTTTGCCAGTCAATCCACTATAAACGATTCAGCACTTACAGTCTACCAGATTAGACAACGACATGAACTATCTGATCTCCTGACTGCAATTCTGATAGCTCTCCTGAATTCTGTGCTCCCCTGTACCAATTCTAGCTGCAATAACCAACACTCTCCTGGAACTCCACTATCCTGCAGCAGCCCCTATCTTGATAGAATCGTCTATCTCCCGAGAATCACGAAGAACAACCCGTTCTTCACAGACTGGAACTCCAGTCGCCTTTCTTGATCTTCAGCATTCTCTGACAGATATGTAGGAAGTTGGTTTTTGGTAATTAGATATTGGATTCGATGTTTTTCTGACCAAAACACTCAAGTAAGATGAATGCTGAAAGAAGTAATCAATAGATTTCTCACAGATGAAGATCTCTCAATTATTAACCTTAAAAATTTCATTCTGGACGTGTTCTGATATTTATTAATAGGTCAAGAAAATCACGGGCCAGGAAAAAAGCCTTTAAAATGCGAAAATAGAATTTTTCATATAAAGCTGTCGCTCGAGCGAGAGGCTAGCGACAGTCGAGCGACAGGGTGTAGCTCGAGCGAAGGAGGGGCGACGGTCCAGCAACAGTATTTCTGCTTTTGCAGCTCGAGCGATAACCTGACGACAGTCCAACAAAAATTCGCGATGTTTACTCTTTTGTTCCAAACTCGAAACCCTAAACCTATTCAACTAACTTTTGAGATATTTGCACATTACTCCTTGAACTTTCATCAAATTTAAGTCATTTTGTCTACAGAATAAGCCAATTACAAAATTAACTAAAACCTAACAATTTACAAATCACCTTAATTCAGTGAATATATTTTGTGTGAAATGTTGAAGAAGAAAGAGTAAAAGTTGATTTGATAAAAGTTGATGAAATGTGTAGTTGAAAAACTTTGTATATCATAAAATATGTGATTAAAATTAATTATTGACTTTGATTTATATTAAAATTAAAATTTTAATTCGTACCAAATATGTACAATGTATACACTAGTGTAATATAAGTATATATTTGTATGTATGTATGAAAAATGATCTAATGTAAGCAGCACCTTTTGCTAGCATATTAATTTAAAACAATGCCACGTGTACATCTTAGAGTTATATAATGATTTACATACATATGAGGTGTCAAAAAAGAGTGGAGAAGATATTTCTTTTTGGTTGAAAAAATTATGATCGAATTATATCTAACCACATCACGTGTATGTATATTATTATATACATGTAGCACAACTGATTTCTTTATTGGTAGATATTAAATTTAATTCAAATCTTGAGATTCATAATAAATTTATTCTCAATTAATTAATATGTTATGTTAGCGGTGCTTATCACGATAAACACATATACTTATTAGATCATTTCTCAATTGTACACTATAAATATGTGATTTTCAATTAGTTTCAATTGTTAAAGTCAGAAATTTGACAAGAAATCCACGATTCATTAAAATTTTGATGAGCAATTTCAATTTCAAGTTGATTTGCTCTTATCTTCTAAAAAGGCTATGTGCTGAAAGATGACCAAGTTTAGAATCAGGAGGTACTATCCATAATTCTCTCTCATTCCTTTTACCCATTCTTTTAGAATCGAAGCGTTTAAAGTGTTTGAAGAATCAAAATGACAATTCTGTTATAAAATAGAGAGAATAAGAGAAGTCTATGACTTGTGTGTATTTTATTGATGATCAAAGCCCTATATTTATAGGTAAGAATCAGGGATACAATGGTAATAATTTCTAGGGCTACAGGGGTGTAATTGTCATTCACTACAAACCCTAATAAACTTTCCTTTTACAACACTCCCCCTTGAATGACAATTTACAAAATATCTGCTTCGTTAAAACCTTGTTTGATAAAAATCCAATGGGATAAAAAAAAATCAAACGAAGGAAAAAGAGTAAAGTTATTTTGGAGTATTAAATATAAATGCTGCCTCATTAAAACCTTGTTAGGAAAACCCTGTGGGATAAAACCTAAGCGAAGGAAAAAGAGTACAGCTACTCCCCCTGATGTTGATCACTGAAAGTCTTTGAGTCGACGCATTCCAATCTCGTTGACTAACTTCTTGAATGTAGATGTAGGCAGTGCTTTTGTAAATAAATCAGCCACATTATCACTTGAACGAATTTGTTGAACATCAATGTCGCCATTCTCCTGAAGCTCATGTGTATGAAAGAATTTTGGAGAAATATGCTTCGTCCTGTCACCTTTGATGTAGCCTCCTTTGAGTTGTGCAATACAAGCTGCATTGTCTTCATACAAAATTGTTGGACTATCTTTTGGTGAAGTTAATCCGCATGATGATTGGATATGATGGGTCATGTTCCTCAACCATACACATTCTCGCCCTGCTTCGTGGATTGCAATAATTTCAGAATGATTTGAGGATGTTGCTGTCAATGATTGCTTCACAGATCTCCATGATATAGCTGTGCCTCCACGTGTAAACACATATCCTGTTTGTGATTTAGCTTTATGTGGGTCAGAGAGATAACCTGCATCTGCATATCCCACTAAAGCAGATCCCGACTTTTGAGAATAAAATAATCCCAAATCAGTAGTACCCTTTAGGTAACGAAGAATATGTTTAACACCATTCCAATGTCTTTGAGTTGGTGAAGAGCTATATCTTGCAAGGAGATTTACAGAAAAAGCTATGTCGGGTCGAGTGCAGTTTGCAAGATATGTTAATGCTCCAACTGCACTAAGATATGGTACTTCAGGACCAAGAACCTTTTCTCCATCTTCAAGTGGACGAAATGGATCCTTTTTCACATCGAGTGATCGAACAACCATAGGTGATGCCAATGGATGTGCATTATCCATATAAAAACGTTTTAAAACTTTTTCTGTATATGTAGATTGATGAACAAATAATCCTTCTGGGAAATGTTCAATTTGCAACCCGAGACAAAATTTCGTTTTTCCCAAATCTTTCATCTCAAATTCATTTTTCAAATAATCTGCAGTTTTGTTGAGCTCTTCTGAAATTCCAATTAAATTTAAGTCGTCAACATAAACTGCAACAATTGCAAATCCAATATTTGTTTTCTTTATGAAAACACATGGGCAGACATTATCATTTTTATAGCCTTCTTTCAACAAATATTCACTAAGGCGATTATACCACATGCGTCCGGATTGTTTCAATCCATATAATGATCTTTGCAATTTAATTGAGAACATAGTTCTCGGGCATGTATCATTTGTTTCTCGCACTTTAAGTCCTTCAGGGACTTTCATATATATGTCACTATCAAGTGAACCATACAAATAAGCAGTTACTACATCCATAAGGCGCATATCGAGTTTTTGTGACACAGTCAAACTAATTAAGAATCTAAAAGTGATTGTGTCCATTACGGGAGAATATGTTTCCTCGTAATCAATTCCTGGTCTTTGTGAGAAACCTTGGGCTACTAGTCGAGCTTTGTATCTTGTAATTTCATTATTTTCATTTCTCTTTCGTACAAAAACCCATTTGTATCCTACAGGGATTACATTTTCAGGCGTTCGAACTACAGGTCCAAACACTTTTCGTTTCTCTAAGGAATTCAATTCCGCCTGTATGGCTTCTTTCCACTTTGGCCAATCACTTCTATTTTGACAGTCTTTAACTGACTGTGGTTCAGGATCCTCATTTTGCATAATATCAAGAGCCAAATTAAAGGCGAAAATATTGTCTACAACAATATTATTTCGTTCCCATAATTTATGAGATAACATATAATTTATTGAAATCTCATTATTTTCGGACACTTGTGATTCTTCGGGAATCATATTTTCAATATTTGATTGATCAATCATTTCTAATGTTATTCCCTCTGGAATTGTTGGTTGGTTTTTCTCTTGTACTTTTCTTTTTCGAGGTATAGAGTCTTTTGAACCAACTGGTCGACCACGCTTCTGGCGTATGTTAGATTCATTTGCTATAGCAGATTGTCCTGCAGGGACATCAATTTTTGCTGGAATATTTTCTGCCGGTATATATGACTTTGTTACTTTTCTCGTGTCAACAAATACATCAGGTAATTGATTTGCAACTCTTTGCAAATGAATGATTTTTTCAACCTCTTGCTCACATTGATTGCTACGGGAATCAAAATGAGATAGAGTTCTTTCATTCCAAGAAATATTACCTTGTTTATCAGGATGTAGCTTTTCACCTCCCAAAGTTGGGAAAGTCATTTCATCAAAATGACAATCTGCAAAACGTGCAGTAAATAAGTCACCTGTTAAAGGTTCAAGATACCTAATAATAGATGGTGAATCAAAACCCACATAAATCCCAAGTCTTCGTTGGGGACCCATTTTAGTCCGTTGTGGGGGTGAAATAGGGACTTGAACAGCACAACCAAAAACCCGCAGGTGAGAAATATTAGGTTCATGACCAAATGCTAGTTGCAAAGGTGAATATTGATAATATGCAGTTGGTCTTATACGAACCAATGACGCAGCATGCAATATGGCATGACCCCAAACAGAAGCTGGGAGTTTTGTTTTCATAAGTAATGGTCTAGCAATAAGTTGTAGACGTTTAATAAACGACTCTGCTAAACCATTTTGTGTATGGACATGCGCAACCGAATGTTCAATAGTAATCCCAATTGACATACAATAATCATCAAATGTTTGTGATCTAAATTCACCAGCATTGTCAAGACGAATAGTCTTGATTGAGTAATCGGGAAATTGCGCTCGTAATTTTATGATTTGAGCAAGTAGTCTAGCAAATGCTACATTCCTAGTGGAAAGTAGGCAAACGTGTGACCATCTAGTAGAAGAATCAATTAATATCATAAAATAACGAAATGGTCCACATGGTGGGTGTATCGGCCCACATATATCTCCATGGATTCTTTCCAAGAAAGTTGGAGATTCAATATTGACCTTTGTCATCGAAGGTCTAATGACTAACTTGCCTTGCGAACAAGCTACACATGGATAATCAGTAGGTAAAAGAATCTTCTGGTTCTTTAAAGGATGTCCATGTGAGTTGTTTATTATTCTACGCATCATTATAGCTCCTGGATGTCCAAGTCGATCATGCCAAAGTATAAAACTTTTTGGGTTAACGAACTTCTGGTTCGAAATGATATTTGATTCAACCATTTTTATAAATGTATAATACATGCCAGATGGGAGTGCATAAAATTTTTCTTTTATCTGCTTTTGGCCAGATACAAAAGAAGTTATGCAAAGATATTCAACATTGTTTTCTTGCATCGTTTCAATATGATATCCATTGCAACGGATATCTTTAAAACTAAGCAAATTTCTTCTGGATTTGCTTGAATAAAGTGCATCGTCAATATATAATTTTGTATTATTTGGCAAAATAATACAAGCTCTTCCGAAGCCTTCAACGATATTCGATGCACCTGATATTGTATTAACATTATTTTCTGCTAATGTTAAGTCCAAAAAATATTTTTTGTCTTGAAGAATAGTATGTGTAGTTGCACTATCAACCAAACAAGTATCTTGACAATCCATCGTGAATCTATAAATATAACAAAATAGATGTATTTTAAAAACTTGAATTTATTATTCAATATAATGAAATTGACGACACATTTTGAAATGTAAATGCATATTTTTAATAAAATTTCTAAAATAAAGGAAACTACTAGAAACATAGAAAATAAACTAATCTATATCTTCCATCACACCACCCTCAATCAAATGATCAATATTTCCATTTGGATCGGCAAAGAAATCGGAGACATCCAAATGAGTCACATCAATTGGACCATCATAATCAGCAAAATTTGTCTCCACTTTTCCCTTTCCCTTGATTGAATTTTGATAAAGATCCACAAGATGTTTTGCCGTACGACAGGTACGTGTCCAATGCCCTTTCATTCCACATCTAAAACAATTTTCTTCATGCACCTTTTTTGATGTGCTATTTTCGTTTGTTTTGTGCCTTTTGAAATTGTTGCCTTGCTGCTGATAGTTTTGTGGATTATTTCGTCCATGATTTATTCCACGTGCACGTCCGCGTCCACGTCCAAATCCGTGTCCACGTCCCCGTCCACGTCCTTGTCTTGATATTGCATTTACTTCAGGAAATGCAGTACCATTTGCTTCAGGCAATGGTGCAGAACCAGTTGGACGTAACCCATGATTTTTCATTAACAGTTCATTATTTTGTTCAGCAATAAGCAAGCAAGATATAAGTTCTGAGTACTTTTTGAAACCGCGCTCACGATATTGCTGCTGCAGGAGCACATTTGAGGCGTGAAAGGTAGAAAAGGTTTTCTCCAACATATCTTCATCGGTGATTTTTTCTCCACACAAGATCAATTTTGAAGATATTCTGAAGAGTTCGGAATTGTACTCACTTACGGTTTTAAAGTCTTGCAAACGAAGGTGCATCCACTCATAGCGGGCTTTGGGGAGGACTATAGTCCTCTGATGATCAAATCTTTCAGTCAATTTTTTCCAAAGAGCTTGTGGGTCTTTTTCAGTGAGATATTCAATTTTCAATCCATCGTGAAGATGATGACGAAGGAAGATGAGTGCTTTTGCACGATCCTGCAGGGATTCTTTGTTTCCTTCTTTTATTGTCTCTCCCAAACCTTTTGAGACCAGATGGATATCAGCATCGAGTACCCATGACAAATAGTTTTTGCCAGATATGTCAAGTGCAGCAAACTCAAGTTTTGTAATGTTTGCCATTTGATTAACTACACAATACAACAAAAGAAAATACAATTAGTTTCGAAGAATATTATTAAACATCAATAGTCAATATCAATATGACATAAGTTACGTGTTTTCCTTCAGGGATAAACACTAATTTAAAACAGTATGTTCTTCGAAACATGTGCTACTTCGGGAGCACGTTATATTTTAATATTGCTTCTTCAAGAGCAATATGTCAATATTCTTCTGAAATATTGAAAAATATAATTTACGCTCTTCAGGAGCAAATAATATTCTTCTGGAATATTAATTATAATGTTGTGTTACTTCATGAACAACAACATGATAAATTATTAATTTAAAATTTATAAGGGAATATCTAAAAATATTTAATCAAGTTAAAAAATATATTAATTACCGTACAATATTAGGAAAAAAAATTTCATATACACGCAAGGCAGGAATAAAATCTCAAATCATGCATTAAGGCAGTGGTAATATGAGACATAATTATTAATCGGAAGATTTAAGAGAAATTTCATGCCATAATTATAAATTGGAATATCTTGAAGAAATTTCAGATGTATTCCAAGAACAAAGAGTGAGCTGTAAAGAATTATTTAACATCTATTACACATAAAATAAATCAGATAGTGGTAATTTGCTAAAATGGAAAAAGAAGACATGCAACCATCAGTTACTAAAATCATCGACGTGCCAGTGAAATTATTTCATCAAAACGAATACACAAAATTATGGTGAAATAGAGAAAGCTGGTTACAAAAGAGGATAAACATGTATATATAATTAAAAATTGTGTGAGTAGGAAGAAACAAGAAGTTGTGTACAATTACATTGGAAAGCCAAAAGTTGCAACCACACAATTATGAGAAATCATTCCACCGTGTATAAAAAAAATCATTCACTTTGTATACAAGAATAATCATTCACTAGCATAATATGTATAAAAAAAATTCACACGTCACCAAATTGATTTTGGTACATATGATTGATGATTATGTTAAAAAAAAAATTATTACCTTCTCCAAACTTTGAAAAATTAAGCTTTCGTGACCCAGATGCAAGACTTAGGGAAACCTTCAGCGCTGCTGCAAATATTTGTCCGATCATATTAGCTTTGACAATTACTATTTTTTTTCGTAGGTCCATGAGAATCGAGTTATATAGTTTTTTTGTTTTATCAATTACTTCATGAAAATAATTATCTGCTATTAATTTATTAACACGAAAATTATTACTATTTTTGCAGGTACCAAATTAATTATTGGTTCGTTCCTGTTTATTAACATCTTTACTTGTTACCCATAAAATGCAAATCGGAACATTTTCTTTACTGTGGATTACTTTTCATTTGATAAGAAATCAGCGTTTTTACTAAAATTTGAAAATGGACACCAAATTGCAAGATAATTCTCTTTTATCTTTTATCTTTCTCATGCAAAGCAACTGAACAATTCGCAACTAAACTTCTCTGAGGAAATGGTCAACTTTGTGACTTTGTCTTTAGTTTTAGAAGTAGAACTACTATGCTCTAATAGTGTGTCATCGATGTATTTCTTTGCCCCTCATTTTTCAAAAAGTAAACAAAAGTTGTGTTTCAAACTTAAATTTTGTACAAAACATTAAACTTAAAAATTAATCGTTGTCATATTTGACTTCACCCATTCAACGTATCAAATATATTATTAGGGTATCGCACAAGAAATTGCATCTTCTTTTGGCCTCTTTCTATGAACATATAATATGACTAATATTCTATGCACGTGGATTGTTCATTGTAATACAAAGCCCCCATTGGGCCCTTAAATTTTTGCCTTAAAAAAAATCCCACCCATGACCCAACTACTGAAGCCCAAGTTTCCAACATTTTGAAAGAAGCCCACCCTTCCCTTTCCCTTTCCCTTTCCCTTTCCCCTTTCCCCTTTCCCTTCCCAATCCCTACCCTTTCCCCCAATTCCCTTAATCCTGATTCCCTTCATTTCCGAATACTTCGATTACTTCCATTGAACTTGAAGTTTTTCCATCCCCTATCCCTATGGTTGCAAATAACACAGAAGTGTCTAGCGCCTATTCTGCAACTAGAACATCTCAAAGAGTTAATTCTTGTTCAATGTCCTGGTATTGATGATGAGGGCCTTAGGATTC
>CAIGRF010207822.1:0-14285 GCA_903798235.1 Fraxinus ornus
GTACAACTCTACCACCAAAAGTAAGCTCTCTGTGGCTTGACTTCTCCGCAGGTAACCGGCGACTTTCTTCTTAAAACGCCATATCAATAAACAGAGACATTTATACGTAAAACAGCTCGAAAAGGTGAAAATGGGAATAGAAGACGGAGAGCAGTTGGATGAGAAGGCGAAGAGGATGAGAGATCTGTTATCGAGCTTCTACTCGCCGGATCTTTCATCAGCATCGTCGCCGTCAAATGCTTCTTCCTCCAGATTCGCCACCCTCGACACCATCAACGCCACCTCCTTTGACGCCGATCACTACATGAATCTCCTCGTACGCCACTTTACAACTTAAACTTGAATTAAAATCCAAATTTCTTCATACATTGATTTAATATAATGAATGTTTTTTAGAGTTTAGTTGCAGAAACTTTCGTAATGCTGGCCATTGATTGGAATTTTGATGTTATAGAACTTGGCGACATGCAACGTCCTATCATTGCATTCATTTTATAATGTAGGGAGTATATTCTAGGGATCTTTGGATTGTAATAGATAAAAATATTGGTTTAAATAGTGTAGAGTTCTGATCAATTATGAATGTTACTAGCAAATTTCAGCTATAGCCTATTGAAGACTTTGAAATATTGGCATGACGCTACTAGTCATTTGGGAACAAGGAATTGGAATTGAGAGACATTATAGAATTTCTCCAATGGATGCAATTCCATGGCACGATCATGCCTTTGATACCGTCTCGAGATACATTTATGCATTGATATTTCATTTGTGATAGATTAGAAGGTTAATGGACAGCTTTAGAATGCTTCAGAATCAGCTGATCACTATGAGAAACTATCCTATTTATGGCTGGAAACCTAAAAGAAATGTTAAATTAAGAGTGTAAATAAAAATTAATTGACAATACTGGTACGATGAGGATTGCAAAAATATTATTCATTTTGCTGCACTATAATATCTATCATTTCAATTCAACTCAGATATTTAGTAATTCGGTACTGTTAATAAAATATTATGATTTTCAAGCTGATTAACGGCCTAACGCACTTTTAAAACTCATAATTATACTGGGTGCAATGTTCAATCTAAGACTGTTGAGAAAGCAAAGCTGAAGAGCTTTTTAGTGCTCGAGTATGACATAATTTTCAATCGAATGAGTGCATGATAATTACTTCTTTTTTGACCTATGACCAGTTCCATTTTATGGAAGGATATTAAGCTTCATATGTCAGTGATGTCTTGGAGTTGAGAGTGAATATATAATTCTCATATTTGATAAACCTTGTTAGCTGATGGTGCAGCACTTTGCAGTGTATGTTATATTTATTTAGTGTGTAGGACTGTTTTATAATAATTATCTGAATGAGAATTTTAGGTACAAAAGTCAAATTTGGAAGAACTTCTTATGAAGCACATCGAAATGGCTTCTGAGATAAAAAATCTGGATACCGACCTGCAAACGTTGGTATATGAGAATTACAACAAGTTCATTAGTGCTACAGATGCAATCAAAAGGTAATTCTTGTGTCGAGACAAAATTTACCCATGTTCGTAGTGAATGTAATTATTCTTCTTACTGAATAAACATATACGCCGAAAATTTATTAATAGAGGGTCATAATTGTTGATCTTCCAAACTTGTGAAGCACAATATGGAGATGATGTCTACTCTTTTTATAGCGTTAAACTTGTCCCGATTTTTGGCGCATTTAATTGTTTCGTTTTGTCAATCTCATTTGTTTTCGCTGTTTTTCTAGGATGAAAAATAATATAAATAGTATGGAAGCAAACATGGAACAGCTTAACGAAAAGGTGTTTGGCAAGGGTCTTTTTGATTACTATCAATTGTAGTTTCAAAATAAATTGAGAAAACAAGAACATGAGATGAAAACTTGTTCAAAACAAAATTCATTGTAATTGTTGCAGATTCTGTCCGTGCAATCTAGGAGTGATGGGGTCAATACTTCTCTTTTTGCAAAAAGAGAGCATGTAGAGAAGCTGCATTGCACGCGCAATCTGCTGCGGAAAGTTCAGGTAATGTAGTGAGTACCAATCAGTCTGTATGTTGAATTTCCTGCCACAGACAGTTCATTGTTAATTTTGGCAAAATAAAGAAAGGGTGACTTGTATAAAAGAAGGAACACGGCTGAGTGACTCATTCTGGTCTCCCCTTTGCTTCGAGCGGTATGATTAAATTAGGGAAGAAGCATCTTCCTGTTATGAGCTGCTCTGAATTACACAATTTGAATGATTTCCAATTGAAGAATAAGATTTCAACATTGTCATTTTGTTTGAACTTGTGATTGTTTCCACATTGAAGATAGATTTTTTCACGTTTTATACACCTGTAAATTCTGTATGTATGAGTTAACACCGATTTCATCGTGTGAAAAGAGCAGTTTATTTATGATCTACCAACAAGACTTGAGAAGTGTATCAAATCGGAAGCCTATTCTGATGCAGTCAAGTTCTACACTGGAGCCATGCCAATTCTCAAGGTCGACATCTTCTTAATGCATGGGAAAGTTTGAATTTACCCGTTTTCTGTGCCCATCATTGGTAGTAATGAAGAACTCTCTACTTTGTCAAGTACAGTTTCTTCTTTCTGACCCATTCTTTGTTGCTATTACCAGAAATATGGGAACTCTTCCTTCCAGGATTGTAAGCGAGCATCAGAAGAAGCAGTGAAGATAATTATAAAAAATTTACAGGCATGACCTATTCTGTTTTAGTGCTTGGCAGTGACTGAAGCGGGCATCATTAAAAATGGAATCCTTATTGAAAGAGTTACGTAGATGAACTATATCCAGATATCAGAGTCTAAATGATTATCAACCGAAATTGTGATAAGAGTAGTGATGTATTGCGATTCAAATGAAAAGTACTACACCAATGTGACTGAATGTCAGTTATAAAATCTTGTCAAAAAAAAAAAAAGTTCCAATGACTAAATACAAACTTTAATTTAATTGAAGGTCTCCAATCATAAAAAAGATACATGTCATGGATCATAATATGGAAGACAGCAAGACTTGTGGATATTTATTTTGTCAATTTTGCGAACTTCAGTTTCTACAAACACAAATGATGGAGTTGTTGACCATGTGAGTCAAAGTGTGGCATGGATTAGAAGTACTTATGAACTAAAACCTCATGTCAGCTTAGAGGAAGATAGGAACCTTCTGGTTGTTAGTGTTCTGTCTCTGAACCTTGGAATCCTGTTGATATAGATGACAACAGAGTTTATACCATCCTCTGTCAGCATATAAATGATTAATTCATAGTCTTGTTTCAAATAAACGGAAAAACATTTCTATGTACTTTTCCACAAGAAGTGCTACTAAACCTTCTCAGAGATTGGTATCTTTTATGATGAAAAGCTAATAATTTGTAAGAATGATTTTCTACATTTTCTACTATTGTTTTCAGAGGAAGGTATTTTCGGATTCCCAGTCCATACAAGCAAGAGCTGAGGCTGTGATGCTTCTTAATCAGTTAAATTTCCCGGTTTGTATTTTACTTACTTTTATTTTCTGGTGATCTATAAATAGATGCAAATATGCATCTAGTCAAGGATGAATACACCTTGCAGACTTTAAGTGTGGAGAGTTAGTGGTCATCCCAGGGTAATCCCTGAATTTTGTTTGTCAAAGTCAGACATTCATAGTAGTGGAAAACAATATTTTGTGTCTCTGTTGTTTGTTTTCCTATAATATTGTTTACTTTTGATGGTTTTCCATTCTCTGACAGGTTGAGACTCTGAAGCTTAAATTGTTTGAGAAGTTGGAACAGTTCCTTTTGGATTTGCATTTTGATTCTAAGGACCTAAAAGATGCTTCAGCGGATGAAGAACTTCCTAACCGAGGAAAAGTCAACGTTTCAGCTTTTGCTGCTGCTCATGAAGTAAAGAATGAACCTAATTTTTATTTTTATTTTTTTTAAGTAAAAAGCAACAAATGGATAGATATTGATTGTTGGAATAACAACTTGTATGCATTAATATTTGCCCTTCATAGATCACTTGTGGATGGTGTACATGTGAATAAGTCACAGCGATTTGTAATTGTTTCACTCAGTATTTTATTCATGATTTAATTATTTCACTCAGTATTTTATTGAGGCACAGATCCCAGATTTTCTAGCCCAGCTAGTTTACTTTTGTTGCATACAATAAAACATGTTCTTTTATTTTGTGTTTATAGTGATCACATTTCAAATTACATTTTTGAAACGTTACTCACTTTCAGGCTTCTATTCGTGAATTTGCGGAAGCTCTTCGTGCTTATAGAGTTATCTTTTCGCATTCAGAACCACAGCTATTCAAACTTGCACAAGACCTTGTTATGAAGTACGACTGCTCTTTCATTCCCAATTTTTATTTGATAATCCTGCCCTTGTGATTGAATCAGGGTGTAGTTCTTACATTTTTGCTTATGATTATATGGCTTTGCCCAAATCTTAGGGAATTTGAAGCCGCTCATCAACATATTAAGAAGCAGCTCCGCTCTGCAGATTTTCTGGCAATCCTTCGTAAGTTAACTTGGTTGCAGTATCTCATCATTTATTGTAAACTGTGGTAAAAAATACTACTTACAGTATTTGAAGGCGTGCAACTTCTTTTGGTACCATTTTACTTCCATAGATGTATTGGATCATGTTAGTAACTGACAAAAGAAAGAAGGGTAATGATCTCGTCTCTGTATGAATGATAAGGTCAAACACTTCCTTCTTTTATCATAATCTCCTTTTCCTTTTATTTAGTTATTTTGTACATGAACTAGCTCTCGAGAAGCATCTGACAAGCCGTTTGATAGCATTTGTGACAGCCTTCAATCCCCACTATTTTTACTTTATTATCTTTAGAACCATTCTTTCAACAGAAACACATTTCTGAGGAATTTCGTCTTTAAAACTTCTAACTTGAATGTAATTTTAAAATTCATATGTTAACAGGAGTCATTTGGACTGATGTGCTCCTACTTGATGAAGTGTTACCTGGGGCTGCCCTTCCTGAATTTACTCTACAGGTCATTGAAACAGATGGCAATACCTCAGCGTGTCTATCTGGATTGCTTTGCGACTCGTATTTATTGAGGATGATAAGCTGATAAATTTATTGTTTTCACTTTTCAGGCTGCTCTTGTTGCTGTCAAAGATTATATCACCAGTGCAGTAAGTTATCTTTTACTTGATATTTCAGGTTAGTAATCGTTTCAATATAAAGTAAGTCAAGAAGCTCAATTATTTGGATTATAGGTCTGCTTTTTTGTAAGATGAATCCATCGTCTACATAAAGTTAGTTTAACAAATTCAGAGTCTATACTTACGCATGATTTTATTTGTTTAATTTTTCTTCTCTGGTAGACGCTTTCTCAAAAATCCAAGTTAAGCAAGAGGGAACAGAGGAAGTATACCCTTTGAAGGCAGCCTATGAGGCCAGCAAAAAGGCAGTTATCCAAGGCAGTATGGATGTCTTACTGGTAATGACAGAAGATAAGATGCCAGACGAATTACTTTTATCATGTCATGTGGCATTTCCCAGTCCCTATGCTCTCTTTCTTTAAACCTTACAAAGCTCTCACTTTTGGCTATCTTGAAAGTAAAATTCTGGGGATTCTTTACTTTCCAGTGTGTGTATATAGGTGTGTTCTGTTTCAAATGAAACTATAGGATGACAAATAAGGCTGTTTTTCCCTTTCAAGTGTAATAGTATTCTGAAGAATCTTACACGTTGAAATAAGCAACATAGATTTGCAAACAGAAAAGGTGGGGAGGCTTTAATACATTATGTTGGTATTTTACAAGATTGACTCTGTAAAATGTAGAACTCTAACAACTATTAAATATATGGGGGCCCTTTGCAGTTCACAATAATGGTCAACAGATCATAAAACACACTCTTTAAGAGCTTACTATCCATATCATTCAAACTACTACAAACAATTTTTTAAACAGAATTTTTCTAGTATTCTGACTGCTTTCTTTTCCTAGATACTCCTCTAATGTTGACATCTGTGCGACTCGAGGGTGTCATTTACTAACTCATGGAGAAAATATAAGCTAATGCCTGGCTTATTCTCCTGAATTACTCTAAAAGAACCATCTCACTTAGAAACTATCATGACTCATATTAGATGTCCATTTCGGTCATTGCTCAATGTCACGTACGCAGATGAATATTTTTATTTCACTTAACTTTGGTATTGAATTAGCCTGTTGTGTTGATCTATCTTCTACTCCAGGCGATGGCACATGATTTTAGTTGCTGAGTTTCTGCTGCTTCATCACTAACTGTTAATTTATTTGTGAATCCAGGATTTCCATTACCTTCTCATTGAAAACTCTGAATTATTACTGGCGTTGAAAGGTTTTGCAATGGACTGGGTCCAAGAAGCGTTTCAAGATTTCTTCAGGAAAGTTCACGACTATTTCCTCTTGCTTTGTGGAAAGAGTATCTCTGCCAGTCAAGATCGAAATCCGATAGAGGGAATACCACATGACAAAGTTCCTGCTGGGCTTGTTCTTGTAGTGGCTCAGTTATGCCATTTTATTGAAAAAAGTGCCATCCCAAGAATTTCTGAGGCAAGGAATCAACTCTGAGTTGTTTCTTAGTCATTAAATTAAATTAACACAATCATATATTCCTCAATACAATCAGGTCCTACTGTGAACTTTCTATGCAAAATTTCAGGAAATAGCATCTTCTTTCTCTGGTAGTGGTGTTCGGGGCTTTGAATATGGTCCAGCTTTTGATCCTGCAGAAATTTGTTGCACCTTTCGGGCAGATGGTGAAATGTTCTCGCACCTTGTAAGCATTTAACGTTAAAATATTTTTTCATCGTCCAAAAAATTTGTGTTATTCATTATCTTAGACATGCTGATGCAGTTCAATATTTGAATGAGTTAAGAAGCATTGTTTTTGAGTATGTTGTGCCAATATGCCTGTTTAATGAGGAGGTTGATTCCGTCCCATTGCTTGCAAAAAGCATTAATACCTCGTGTCAGTTTCGCCTATTAACCAATCTCTTTGCTTCAACACTTTCTTTTTCACGATTAATTGATGAAGCCTCTTCAGAGCCGAATTAGAAAATGGGTTTACTGACTTTGTTGTGCTGATTTTAGTAGACAGCCTTAAGTGCATGTCAAACCTTTCCTACTTCCATATCTGTAGCTTAGGCTAAAATCTCTTGTTAAGTAAAACCAACGGTAGTATACCAAGGAGAACATAACAAATTGACTGTTAAAAGAAGTATTTTTAGTGCAGAGCACGTAGTTTTCCAATATATAGTGTGTGGTGCATGACAAGAAAATGAGATTACACCTCAATACTTATTTTGATCTTTCTATCCTTGCAGTATATGAAGATGAGAACTCAAAGAATAGCAGTCATCTTGAAGAAGAGGTTTACAGCACCGAATTGGGTCAAGGTTAGTACTCATCTTGAAATCGTGGATTCATTCCCTCCGGGCGAAATACTTCAATCTTATATTTATTTCACCTCTGTCCCATAGCACAAAGAACCCAGAGAAGTGCATATGTTTGTCGATCTACTTCTTCAGGAGGTATTTCCATTGTCATTATTTCTCTCTTTATTTATGATAAGGATTCTGTCAATGTTCTGTAGGTTGATTCCAGTTCTCTGTGCCAATAAATATTACAACCTAAACTAGTTCAAAAACTAAAGTTTCTTTATTCGTCTCATATATAGTTTGAAGCAATAGGAACCGAAACAAAACAAATTTTGCCCCACGGCCTACACTATAAACATCAACGCCCTGACAGCAATGGGAGCACTACATCCTCACGCAGCAGTACATTGAGAGACGGTAGGTTGAGCAGGTCAAATACTCAGAAGGCCAGGAGCCAGCTTCTGGAGATGCATCTAGCAAAATTATTTAAGCAAAAAATGGAGATTTTCACAAAAACAGAAAACACGCAGGTTTGGACACTTGCTGTAGATAAATAAGGTGTATTTGTACGGGGATAAAACTGAAACAGGATTGCCATTACTTTGCAGGAATCTGTCATAACAACTATAGCAAAACTTTCTTTAAAGACTTTGCAAGAGTTAGTTAGACTCCAGACATTCAATCGAAGTGGGTTCCAACAAATTCAGTTGGATATTCAGTTTTTGAAGTCTACTTTAAGGGATATTGCCGAGGATGAAGCTGCAATTGATTTCTTGCTTGATGAGGTAAGAAACCAAAGTTTTGTTCAAGTCATCGTGTGGCCCTTGCATGTCCAACTCTACTAAGCTAGGCTGTGCTTACCAACTTGGATTGGTGCCAAAAAATTTGAAGCAATTACATTTCCGTGAGGGTCACGTCAAATTAAACAAAATTTAGACTATTTCGTCTAATTAGTAAGTTCACCCCAAGTTCAATACTTTTCTATTCGTTATCCCCTGAGCTTCTGGTAGCACAGTTGAGAATGGGATGGGTTCATTGCCCGTGCAATTATAGTGAAAGGTTGTGGACCGACTTGTTCCTCTTTGAGAGTTGAGACAATATGTTGGTGACCAATGGAGCAATTTCGCTTTTACAAACAATACATTAATGGAGGAATAGTTTAAGTTCAACAACAAATATTCAACGTTCATCTTTTTCACTGATTTAAATGAACATTTTCAAAAAGTTTCTTCTTTGACTTCTATAACCAGATGATAAATGTTGTGTATTTGGTTGAGTAGGTGATTGATGCTACTACAGAGCGTTGTTTCGATCCAGTTCCTCTTGAACCAGCCATTTTAGACAGACTTGTAAAGGCAAAGTTGACAAAGACTTCACGATAGAGCCCGATTTATGAAGAGAATTTGTCCAATTTCAAAGTTGCTATTAATTTTGCTTGCTAGCCATCATTTGTTAAAGTGTTAATTGGGCTACCTATTGGCTCTCTCTTGCTTGGGGTAACCAGTTCAAGCATTCATACAGTTTAGCCTTGAGGTTCGTGAGATGTTCGTCTGCAATGTCTTAGATTTCCTCGGTAGGTGAAAGTTTTGTCTCCATGGATTCATTATGGAAAAGAGACTACTAAAGTAAGCAAACTGATTTATATTTGGGTGTAGAGAGTATATAATAGTGAAGTATAACATATTGCCCGTTAATGACAATTTTTTGGTATGAAATATAGCACAATGAATAAGATTTATTATTCTTTTATACTATTCATTATAGTATCGACAAGTCATACATATGGGTCGCTTGTTCTTCTGTGGATAAATTACATGGAAAATGAGCAGCTTTTAGTTAAACAAATTATTCTTTTTCTTGTTGAATTTAACTAGTTTTGACTATCGTGGAAACAATTTGCTCACCATACTTGAATATAGGCTCGATTTATAACATAATATAAAACGTTTTGCTAATTTAAGTAATAATTGGAAAACAGTTGAAGTTGGCTAATAAATAGGCAAATATCTCGACAATGGTACAGTTAGATCTAATATCATACAGATGCAATATTTGGATAATTACTTGACAAAAGACGTATAACAATAAGAAAACAAGGAAATACATGGAATACGTGCAATAGAGGTCCCAAGCTTCTCTAAAGTGTGTAGATTAAATCCAAACCTTTAATCGTAGCAGTTGAGGCCCTAAACGTTTCAAAATTATGTGGCGGAAGGATCTCTGATCGGTCCAAACCTTTAATAATTGTGCGCCAGAAGGACTTTTTTCCAAAAATCTATTGTTGACCAAATATATTCATCTTCCCCAATCCATCTAACTGATGATGAAGTGAACCAAAACTGATGACTTGATAGCTACGGATAGTTTGGAAAGATTTCCTTGTAGAAGCGAGTTGTGCTCTGAGATCTCCTAGTCATTTACATTCCGTGCAATGCAAGCATCTGTAGGAATTACACAGAAATTTCAGCAAAATTCATTAAAAGCTGCAAGAAAATGATAAATAACTTGCAATTTAAAAATGTTCTCAGCTCACCTTATGAAATTTCATAAATGCAGAAAAGAGAGAGTGAAGCTATGATCTGCAGAGTCTTATTATGAAATTTCATTGAAAAGTATCCGAATGCGGGTTGCAATATACAGGGACAATCATGCTAGTTATACAAGTAGTTTGACAATGTGTGAGTTGGCAGAGAATCTGACTATTGATTTGAAAAATTGATAATGTGTGAGGTGTAGGAATCCTGGCCATTGATTTGAATACTAATAAAAACCTTGTCAACTCACACATTGTGATACTAGGTGTACAAATTCATTGCACAACTAGCTTAGTTCATAAAGGGATCATGCATGTTAACCATGGTTAAAAAGTTACCGAGGATACACACTTTTTTTTACCGTGGTTAGGTTAGCATGAGAAAGAAAATCAAATATTTCATGTACTCTCTACCCCTGTTGAATTGTGCATTTACAGTGTCTGAAAATTGAGCGTAGTGGGTCCCACCTAATTTTTCATTTTTCAGTTTTTTCCTCAAGGAATTTTGAACGAAGTAGAGCCCTTATTGCGAAAATTAATTTGAATTGTAACGAGTATATTTAGTTAATTAGTTACTATTAATGATCATGCACATAGTTATTGTCAACATTCAACGAGTCGAAGGAATCGCTATGGTGAAGACTGANAGTTTTGTATGTGACCATCAGTTCGGTGACTTATTCAACGGTCGAGAGGTTCTTGGTTTTTCCGGTCGAACCAAGCAGTCAGGTCCAACTTCGGGAATATAGATACTACTGAGTAGCAGCTTAAATGTCAGCTGTTTTGATGCATGCAAGTATTTCTTACATAGAATGATAGAATTCTTGCATATACTTGAGAAATGAACTAACAAATCAGCCCTCAAAAATTTCATACTCACATTGCATGATACTAGTTCTCAACAACAGATCTTATATACTTATAATTACAAAAATACTAGAGATAAAAGTATTTAGGTAACAGAAATACAACTGATAGCGATTTCATGGTTATCTTCAGTTTGAAGACCAAAATGGTATCTGCTCAAGCAATTGAATCAGGCATATAGTCCATCAGCACTAAGAGGGTTGATTCGTCCCAATTTCGGATGCTAGTCTTTTACTGGTGGATTCTATATTGAATTCTCAATACAGCCTAGGAAAAATCAGCTACGAACTTCTTGTAATCAAGTTGAGGTTCCTTCATTCCTTTTTCTACCATTCCTTTTAACTATTTAACGTGTCACATTGGAGCAACAGCCTCTCCCTCCAAAACTGCAAAACCCGTAATTTCTTGTGATTTAGTATGGCTTCATCGTCTCGTTGCAAATATAAAATGGTTAACTAAAGTGCCTGCTGATTGATCAACTTGTTTTTTTTTATCCTGACCGCATTAGCAATTTCACCATCATCTTGATCAGAGCGTTGCATTTGCACATCTGCGCATCAGGTTGGGGTGTTAGGGTCCTTTCTCCTTCGTATTCTTCAACAACTTATACACCCTCTCGATCTTCTTTTGATTCATAAATCTCGTCTTCAAACAAGTCTATTATGCATCCAACTTATACACCCTTTCGATCTTCTTTTGATTCACAAATTCCGTCATCAAACAAGTCTATAATGCAGCATCTGACACTCATTCATAACTAAGCATTTCATTTTAAGTACTCAACAGCTTCCTTCATCTTACCTTGTTTGCAAAAGTCCCTAATCAAGATTGGGAAATAAACATGTAGCCTTCATTAAGTTGAACAGCTGGATTGTATCAGAGATTTTCTTGAAACCTTAACGACCCATTGAACAGCGTGTTTTGAACAACATCAGGCCTAAAACCCTTATCAATCAACCTATTTCACCTCCTGCATGACTCCAATAAAATCTTCACCCTGCGCCAAAGACCGAGCGGAACATTATAAATCCTAGAATTCGGCATGAACATACATCCCAATTTCTCAAAGAAAGCCTGTGCTTCTTTTCCCAATCCCCAGGATTTCCAGAAAAGAGTATGATCCATCCCTTCCACAACTTTAGTATATTTAACTTCTCTGTCAATGAAAATCCCAAGTCATTTTCCTCTCCTTCACAGAAACAAATGCTTCGATCACCAATAATAAATGTCTCCATCATGAGCAGATCCTTCCCGTCATTTCTTCAAGAACAGACAACATGATCTCAAACTGTCTCCTCTTCTCAAGAACAATAATCATCGCATTTGAAGCCCTTGAATAATGCTCAAACCGCCAGATCTCGACTTAAGTTCAATATGCATTCATCTAAAACCATTCAATATTCACCTCCAAACGCAAATCTTTGATCTGAATCAGTTCACTCACCATGTGTTGCTCTGATCAGTCCATTTCACATTTTTAACTACAACTGATTCATTTCCAGAACCATGCAATGCTCATTCTCAGGATCAAATCACACATCAATAACACTAGGAATTAAAGACCCTAAAATTATTCGAGCAATAAAACGAAATACTGTGATTGTAGGGAAATCTCAGCTTTCGGAGTGGGTTTAATGGCAATATTTTTTGAAGAGGACAGAGTGAAGTGGGGTGTGGCAAAATAAATGGAATTTCACCATAAGCACAATAGAGACTACTATGAGTATAAGAATGAAGCAAAAAACACATGGACAGAGAGCTACCGTTAATTTGCTTTCCTTGAATTCATCAACCTCGTACCGTTCAGATTTGTAATTCGGTGCTGCTAAGGAAGAGCTTGCCATTTACGATGATATTTGAAGAGTAGGGGTTGCTTCAAAATGCCCAAATATACAACCCTTTTGTGTAAATTCAAGAAAAAAGAGAATGCTTAAATTGAGTGGGACATGGATTCGAAGATCAAGAATTTCTTCAAAATGCTCAAATATATAAGCCCTTTAGTATAAATTCAAGAAAAAAAAATGCTTAAATTGAGTGGGATTTGGATTTGAAGAGTAGGAATTTCTTCAACATTCTCAAATAAATAGCAAATTCATAGTACAGGGGAAAATAAAGAAAGGAATGGTTGCAGCTGGAAGTTTCAGATCGAGGGTTGATACCAGAAATGCAGGTTCGGTGGCTAGTCAGTGATGCAGTGGGTGGGTGAAGGAGAAAGATAATGGGAGCATGTTGGGCTGAACTACAGAGTCAACTTCTATATTACTTACAAGAATGTTTGGTAAATTATGGAACCCAATTTTGAGCGAAGTAGCATCATCTTTAGTTTAGTACAATCAAATCACTTAACTTTGAATTGCTTGCAAATTCATTCACTTTGTCAACCGATGTAAATTTAACTAATGCAGTATATTTCAACTAGACACTAAAATTAATGGGTATTTGATGTAGAAGACAAACATACTAAGAGCCTGTTCAATGTAGATTTTTAGAGAATAAATTATAAAAAATGACTTTTATTTGAAAAATGTGTCGTTAAAAAATAAAATAAAAATAGTTATGGGCACACATGCAAAATTATTTTATTAATCAAAATTGTGCTTAAAAAGTGAGTTTTTCAAGAATCTCTACCAAATAGGCGATGTTAGTTTTAATGTCCCGATCAACATATTATGTTAGTCAAAATGACGGGAAATGGATGGAATGGCTAAATTTGCAAGCAAATCGAATTTGGATGATTTGATTGCACGAACTGAAAATGTATGACTTGATTGCATGAATTGAAAATGTATGACCTGAATACAACTTTATTTAAAGTTGAAGGACTAGCAGTGTATATATATGTTCTTACCCTTTTTAAAAATAGTAAATACTTCTTTTCTTGTTTCAATTTTTAGTTTTGAGTTTTGAAATCATTTTGAGTTTTGTGTTTTGGGTGTTTATTTTAAAATTGTTAAAAATGTGTTTTTTTTTTGTCATTTTGAAAAATTATTTTCAAAAACTCAAAATTGAATATTTTGGCCAAATAACTAAAAACACCCATAACGACAAATTTGTCGTTTTTAGTTTTCTTTGTAAATTTTAAACTTGTTTTCAAAAACGTGTTTTTGAAAATAGGAAAGAGAAAAAGTTTTCACTGTTTTAAAAAAATCGAAAACAGAAAATTACTTGAAAACGGCAAAGAGAACAACCCTTATTTTCTAGAACATATTTTCTCGTGAGCATTGATTTTATGCTAAGAAAAAGATTGTTACAAATTTTGTAGTGTAATTTAATTATAAAAGTTTATATATTATAAAGTTGAAAAGTGTTTGTTCTAGTTAACAAATCGATACAATCATACAAATGCATTTTTAGAATAATTTAATAAAAATGAATAAATACGTAGAATAAGGAAATATTTACTTTTACTTCTTTTATTAGTCATTTTTTTGGGTTTTTAAATTTAAAAATCAGTTTAGACAAAAAAAAAAAAA
>CAIGRF010207868.1:0-16394 GCA_903798235.1 Fraxinus ornus
AAGAAGAAGACAGTTTGAATACTTCTGGTCTCTCTCTTTCTTCAAGATTTTATTTTGTCACAGATAATTTGAATGCATTCAAATTTTTTGCTAGTGGATAATAGGATTCAATGGCCTTCATAAAAAACAATCACCACTCATTCTGATAAATCAAAGCTAGAATACAAAATAAAAAATCCAAATTCCCTTTCACAAATTCAAGCAAATGAAAACCAAGGAAAATGTAATTCTCTCTTCTCATCCTCTACATTCCAATGCAAAGAATCTACATGAATAATTCTCAACATATTCTCTTCTCTCTCTCTAAACTCGCCTTTTTGTATTAAGTCATGAATTTTTGTTGTTTATCTTCCACAAGAAAAACTAGTCTTTACCTCGTAAAGCATAGGTCTTCTGTGTTTTGCAATGAAAGCCGGTTTCCGAAGAAAGAGTTACTTATTTTGAAGCCTCAACAGCCACCGATTTCGCTTGTGAGATTAGGGAAACATGGATTTATACGCCCCTTTGCCGTCTTAACGTCTTTCACTGAAGCCGAAGGTGAAGAAGGCAAAAGGGTTCTTGAAGTTAAGGAGCATCAAGGAAATGCAAAGCCTGATGATGATGAACTGCCTGGAATGGCCAAGGCTTTTAACATTTCTTCTAATACAGCTTCTGCTATAAGTATATGTATAGCATTTGCTGCTCTCACTTTCCCACTTTTTATGAACTCTTTAGGACAAGGATTGCTCTTAAAGACTAAAGTATTGTCATATGCTACTCTTTTGTTCGGCTTCTACATGGCTTGGAACATTGGAGCTAACGATGTTGCAAATGCGATGGGAACATCAGTTGGTTCAGGGGCTTTGTCGCTTCGGCAGGCTGTTTTGATAGCTGCAATACTCGAGTTCTCGGGGGCCTTACTGATGGGGACAAATGTCACCAATACAATGCAGAAGGGCATTCTTGTTGCTAATGTTTTTCAAGGGAAGGATACTCTGCTTTTTGCTGGATTACTCTCTTCTTTAGCTGCTGCTGGTACTTGGTTGCAGGTTCAGTTTAAATTACTTCTGTTTCTTGAAAATACTATTAAGAAATAAATCCCACAGTAAGTAGAGAGAGAAATATAACCAACAAATATCAGATTTGTGCCACTCCTTTTAACAAGATTGATATTTTGATATGGAAGTCTATTGAACTCCAACGAGCAATTAGTTTTGTTATAGACTCAAATGACCGTACAGATTTCAAGATTGTTACCCCCAAACGAGCCACCATCTTGTGGAGACACGTTAAGATGGAGTCCAAAGTCTTAGTAAACACAAACTTCTTCACAATCACTAAATTTGGAAAACTTCAAGCACCAGGGCAACGATTAGGAAATTCTTAGCCATATCAATGCCTTACGTTCTCTAATCGGTCGGAATGTGAAGGTATTGTAACCCATGCAAACTTTTCGATCATATATTTGGTTATGTCGGAATCATGAACTTTCCGCCTGAAATTTCGAAATGTAGATCACAAATGATAGAAAGTTGCAAGTAGTTTTTGCATAAATTTTAGTGAATTTCTTTGAAATTATCTCATTGATCAGAGAATCTCTGTTCAATAGCAAGTTTGCACCAATGACTATGATCACTTGCAATCACAGTATTCACTTGCAAATTGCACATACTATTTTTCATCGAATGACATCCTAAGTCCTCGTTTTGTCTATCAGGTTTCATCGTACTTTGGTTGGCCAGTTTCGACTACACATTGTATTGTTGGATCCATGGTGGGATTTGGACTTGTCTATGGAGGAACTGGTGCTGTCTTTTGGAGTTCATTGGCAAGGGTAACTTCATCATGGGTAGTCTCACCTTTGATTGGAGCAATGGTGTCATTTCTTGTCTACAAGTGCATTCGTAGGGTGTGTTCTTACGCTTACTCCGAGACCTTATATCATATCAATTGAATCGATGATGTCCATCTAAAGTCTGACCTTCTTCGCTACTTCTAGTTTGTTTACAGTGCTCCTAACCCGGGACAAGCAGCCGCTGCAGCCGCACCAATTGTCGTATTTCTATGCGTCACTGGGATTTCTTTTTCCTCGTTCCCTCTCTGCAAGACCGTCCCTATAGCTCTCGCCCAGGCATTAGCCTTCGGCACAGCTGGTGCTATTCTAGTCAATAGAATCATCCGGAAGCAACTAGGTCACTTGCTAGTTAAGACTAATACAAGCGAAGAACCAGAGCCCCTAGTAATGTTGACACATTCTAAAAGTATCGGGTTTCTATCCAATGTATCCGGACCAAAAGGTACACAATTGGAAATAGTTTACGGAGTATTTGGCTACATGCAAGTCCTTTCGGCCTGCTTCATGTCATTTGCACATGGGGGAAACGACGTGTCCAATGCAATAGGCCCTTTAACCGCAGCTTTATCAATTCTTCAAGGAGGAATGAGTGGGGCCGAGATTGTTATTCCTCATGACGTTCTAGCATGGGGAGGATTCGGGATTGTTGCAGGGCTTATGATGTGGGGATATAGAGTTATAGCAACAATTGGAAAGAAGATCACAGAATTGACACCAACAAGAGGATTTGCAGCAGAATTTGCTGCCGCATCTGTGGTTCTGTTTGCATCAAAAGTCGGACTCCCCATCTCGGCCACACACACGTTAGTTGGGGCCGTGATGGGTGTCGGGTTTGCTCGGGGACTAAACAGCGTAAGAGCAGAAACAGTACAAGAGATTGTCACTTCTTGGGCTGTGACAATTCCGGCTGGTGCTATCTTTGCCGTGATTTACACATGGATCTTAACCAAGATCTTATCATACATATTGTGAATATACATTAAAGATCATACTGCAAACTTTTGGACATCTTCGATTAGTGGAGTTGCTAATGTTTTATAAAGTATAGTGATTCTGTAATTATCATAATTAATCCCGAATCTGTGATAGATTGAATTTTCAAGTTCTGCGCTTCTTGTCTATTTGCCTTGCATTATAGTAACTGAATCATTTGAAACATTAGCAACTCCAAACATAGTATTAACAGTTATATAAAACAAGAGAGTCTTCGGTAAACAAAAGATTTTCGCTCGACCACATGATGAACATGTTTTAAGCCTACATGTTGTGCACTAAATCAGAGCTTGTGGTCACTTGTTACAATTCTAATGTAGTAGAGACAAGCAAAATACACGAGTATGGTCACAATAATTGTATATTCAACATACATATTGAAAATTGGATCAAAATTTTAGATCATCTATCTCAATGTATATTTCAATCAAAATTGGACTCTAGGTCCATCAACTCCTAATAAACTATAAAATGAGCCCTAACTAAAAAATAATAAACTTTATCAAGCCTTGCACGTGCTTTATAGGTCGGACGACATCAAATTTCAAAGAGCTTTAGATGTGATTCTACACTACATATGATATTCTATTCCAACCCTCACTATCTATTAGCTTGCTTGGACAAGGAGCACACCCGAGGGGGCATCTATGCTCAATGCACACTTGTACGTGACAAAATCGACTGTCCTTTCAAGACTAAGCATGTGATTCAAGGATCAAGTCCTTCAATAAAATCACAAATAAAATGCCTAGGATTCTTGATCTAAGCTTTAAGAGAGACAACTATCAAGAAAATCGACAACCAAACTAAGAGAAATCCGCTTTCCAATGCCTGAAAATAAAGGATTTACAGTACTTGATTAATAATAGTTCTCTCTACCAAACATAGCTATAATTAATAGATTTCGAAGGGTGGGAAAACAGAAGTTGGCCTCTTTAAGGGTTTCTGGTACTTTCAAGTTCTGGATTCTGTTAAGGGTGTTCTCGTTTCTATGAAAGATGCGAACATGCAAAAAAGCATTAAACGTGCTAGAACACCATAGAAACCATGTAAAGTATAGTGATATATTCTCTATCCTCTATCCGATTTTACAATGTTTATTATTTTATGCTAATGATCCTAGTATCTATCTCAATAACAACAAAATCCACAAATAATTCAACTAGCGGCCAATTAATTGAAAATCGTGAAAAATGATAATAAACATCCAATAATTTAAAAGCAAATTAAGTAAAACTAATTTATTAGAACAAAAAAAGCATAACAAGGATCCATCTCATTCTATCAATTAAATAACTAACCTAACATATCGAAATTACAAGAAAGTATAATAATTTTGTATAACGTCATCCAAAATTGTGAATTAATTAATGAAGGAAGATGAATCTTGATATTTTTGAATTTCTTCAAAACAATCTTTATAAATTTTCAATAATCATTTCATTTCTTTGCCCACAAACCCCAAGTTTAATCTCCAAAATCTTGATAAATTTTCAATAATCATTTCATTTCTTTGCCCACAAATCCCAAGTTTAATATCTAATTAATGAGTTCTTGAACTTCGCTTTTGAAATCTTCTCATAATATATGATTTTACCCCTCTTTTATGAAGAAATATGGATGAATTTTCGATGTATAATAGTGTATGAATGGTGTACAAGAGGAGAGAGTTCATGTAGGAGACATCCAAGTACATACATACATACATACATACATACATACATACATGTGTGTGTGTGTGGAGTTTAGGTAAAAAATCTCATAAAAATCCTTACCAAGTTGAGTTTGAATCGAAAAAGGAACCTTCTGATTCGTCTGCAAAAAAAGCCCTGCACGCACAGGCTTCTTCCTTGATGCACACAGCTAAGATGAATTGCTCTTTGGTTGGTGAAAATAGGGTCTTGCGCGCACGCTCCTGTTTATGTCATTTCGTCCCTGAGCAGCTTTCGATATTTTGATCATAACTTTCTCTTCCAATATCTGATTGAGGTAATTCAAAGTGCGTTGAAAAGATAACTCAAATGCTACAATTCTTCTAGAAATAGCATTTCTCCAATTCAAATGGGTCTCAAGTTCAGATTAAAAATTTGGTGTATAACTTTTTCAGGTATAAGTTGATTTGTGAGAATACTTGGCTATATCTCACTCATTTGACTTCCAACTGAATCCAATTGAATCTTTTGCATATTTGATCTTTGTTTTGTGGTTCGAGTCAACTATCGAATTGTTGCAAGTTGGTCCCCATACTTTTGATTTCACACTTTTTCTCGATTTTTCCATTTTTTTTTTTTAATTTCAATTCCTCGTTCATCCATTGAACTTTACCTATATAATATAAAATAAAATAAGTTAGGATATATTTTGTCAAAAGAACTACCAAATATTGATATTTTAGGCCCCAAATAAATGTATAAAATACACGTATCAAACACCTCCAAATTTAAACATTTGTTTATCTTCAAACAAAACTATAACCTAAATAACAACAAACATACAAACATATAAAAATATTTGGTTAGATAATCTAACTTTTTACCCCAGAATTTAAAATCATAGTATTAAATCTAAAAACTGCTTCAAAGTGACAATATCAACCAATGTACACTCTTCCAATTCAAAACCAACGTGTGTATGTGAAGAAATAAATAGATAATTATTAATTTACAAGTTGCTTCAATTTTCTACCCTCTATGGTCAAATATATCCTTTCGCCTCTTGTATGATCCACATACCACCGAACTTATTCTTTTACTCTTTTCTCAATGTGCAATCTAAGTTTGAATTTTTTTTAATTACTATCCTCACTCTCTCTAATTCAGGTGGACTATACAAATTGCAAGTTAACACGTCAACAAATAAGGATTCTCTAATTTTTTTATTGTTTCGACCTCTCGAACTAGATTTGGCTAATAATCCCTTATTACAAGTCAAGTTTTCCCAAATAAGTGTTTCGATTTTAACTAGGACATTTGGTACGTCTTCTGTTTCATGTACCTGATTTTTCAGATTGTCTATATATTTTTCTTGCACTTTATCCCTTAAACTTTCTATATGACATATTTAACAAACTTTTTGCCGATGACTTTCAAATTAGATGATTATAGGACATCCAGTCGTAAATACCCTAGTAAATTTAATAACTTGAGTCATAAAGACTACGAAAAGATGTTGTTCATATTTTTTTTTCATTAATTAATGCAATGTTGCTCATTAAGTACATATTCAAGCAAATCGACCTTTAACTTAAGACTTTCGCCCAATCTTACCTTATTAATCTAAGACAATGCTTACATACGTTTTTATACACGAAATCCCAATTCACATCCGTATCTTCCTACAACCATAAAATCACCCCTAAACTATGCTAAATTTGGTCTTAAGAATAAAGAATTTAGTATGGTTTGGGTATAACATCTATGTTCGACTAAATCAACCTATCAAGCTTATGAATCAACTCATTTCCTCGCAATATCAAACTCAATTCTAGTGTGCATACAATATCAAGTTTTACAAGGTTAAACATCAATCAATCTTGCATGTAACCTATCCACAATTCATAAATCAGTACCAAATTTCAAATATCATCATCATATTATATACTATAATAATAACAAAAAAACAAACACACAAACACTCGAAAATACATGAAAAGTAAAAAATTCAAAATTTTTCCCATCCTCAAACTTAAAATGACATGTCCTCAATGTCTTAAAGCGTAACTAAAGATATAAGAGATCGGGGAAAAGATGAAGAAGATACTCTCTGGATTTTGCTGTTGAATGTAAGAGGAATTATTTTATAATTTATCTCAAAGTGCCAGTTGTTAAGCTCCTTCCAATGTTTATATCTATGGTAGCTCCTTTTTTTTTTATGCCTAAACTCAAATCTCATGCTTCATGCTTATTTCAACTCTTTTTTTACTCAATTAAGTTTTTAATGTAATTTAGGATATAATAAAATGTAATTACAGAAAGCGGAATAAATAAAAGGGTAAGAAGTTGAGTTACCTCCCAATAAGCGCTTAATTTATAGTTTTTAGCTAGACTTTGCAACTTGATCATTTCAGGGTGGTGATTTAGATGAATGACTTATCTTTATCAAAATCGCCACCCCAATATGCTTCCAAATGCCTATTACCTTGAAGGCGCCCTTTGTCTCATGAGTCAACTTTTCCCAAGGAAGAGTTTCAACCTAGAATTGAACGATAGTACTTCTGACCTGGAGTGAACTCACGCCTCTAGATGTATTTATCATGCAATCTCGTTGTCCTCTTCTTTTGCGGCTTTGCATTATCTAAGGCATCTATCTAGAATTCATCTAATTCATTTAGCTGTGCCATTCCTTTTTCTGTAGCTACTGTCAAGTCCATGTTTAGCTAATTTACTACCCAATATGCTTGATGCTCCAACCCTACTAGAAGGTTACAATCCCAAACACAAGGCGATATGGTGACATGCCTATTGGTATTTTGTAAGCAGTCCAATATGCCCATTATGCATCATCTAGCTTTCTTGGTCAATCAGTTCTCGAGCCATTCACTGTAATCTCCAGTATTCTTTTCAGCTCCTTGTTTGACACCTTCGCATGGCCACTTGTTTGGGGATAATAAGGTGTAGTAACCCGATGTTTTACCCCATATTTAGTTAACATGGAGTCTAAAAGTTTGTTGCTGGAGTATTTACCCTTATCATTAATAATGGTTCTAGGGGTGCCAAAGTGCGAGAATATTTAATTCTTTAGAAAATTAATAACCACTTGATCATCATTAGTTGGTGTTACTACTGCTTCTACCCATTTCGATACATAGTCAAGTGCTACCAACATGTACTAATTGCTGTAAAATGATGGGAATGGCCCTATAAAATCTATCCCCCAAACATCGAAGAGCTCCACTTCTAAAATTGAATTCAAATGCATCTTATGCCTTTTCTGTAGCTACTGTCAAGTCCATGTTTAGCTAATTTACTGCCCAATATGCTTGATGCTCCAACCCTACTAGAAGGTTACAATCCCGAACACAAAGCGATATGGTGACATGCCTATTGGTATTTTGTAAGCAATCCAATATGCCCATTATGCATCATCTAGCTTTCTTGGTCAATCGATTCTTGAGCCATTTACTGTAATCTCCAGTATTCTCTTCAGCTCCTTGTTTGACACCATCCCATGGCCACTTGTTTGGGGATAATAAGGTGTAGCAACCCGATGTTTTACCCCATATTTAGCTAACATTGAGTCTAAAAGTCTGTTGCTGGAGTATTTACCCTTATCACTAATAATGGTTCTAGGGGTGCTAAAGTGCGAGAATATGTAATTCTTTAGGAAATTAATAACCACTTGATCAGCATTAGTTGGTGTTACTACTGCTTCTACCTATTTCGATACATAGTCAAGTGCTACCAACATGTACTAATTGCTGTAAAATGATGGGAATGGCCCCATAAAATCTATCCCCCAAACATCTAAGAGTTCAACGATAGTCCCTATACTTTGACATTGATCAGAGTATTTTAAAAAATCTATCCCCCAAACATCGAAGAGCTCCACTTCTAAAATTGAATTCAAATGCATCTTATGCCTTTTTGAGATGTTCCCCGTGCGCGGGCATCTGTCAAAATGTTTAACATATTCATGAGCATCTTTACATAGCAAGGGCCAATAGAAACCTGATTATAGAAGTTTTACTGCTATTTTAGAGGACCCAATGTATCCTATATATGCGAAAGAGTGACAATGCTCCAAAATCAAAGAGATCTCATCATCTGTTGCACATCTCCTAATGACTTGATCGGCACCCCTCTTGTATAGAATGTGATCCTCCCAATGATAATATCTCAACTCCAAAACAAACTTCTTCCTTTGATGATGAGTGAGCTCAGGAAAGAGCACATTACAAGCAAGATAATTTACTATATCTATATACCAAGTCCCATAGTTAACTACAAAGATCCGCTCATTTGGGAAAGAGTCTTTTATTTCCACTTCATCTTTCTATTCTGCATGCTCAAGTCTCAAGAGGTGGTCTGCTACCAAATTTTCACATCCTTTCTTGTCCTGAATCTCCAAATCAAACTCTTGGAAAGAAGTATCCATCGAATCAATCTAGGTTTTACATCTTTCTTAGACATCAGATATTTCAATGCTACATGATCTGTGTACCCATGAGATATGACCTGAACTTGTCAAAGGTAAACACAATAGCAAGAGCTCATTTTCAGTGCTGGCATAATTCAATCGTGTCTTTGTCAAGGTCTTGCTAATGCAATAGATGACATGAAGATTTTTTTTCCTTTCTCTGACCAAGTATTGCCTCTACCACATAGTCGCTAGCATCGCACGTCAACTCAAAGGATAGTCCCCATTCTAGTGTAGCTATAATTGGTGTTGAAACTAACTTTTCTTTTAGGGTGTTGAAAGATGTCAAACACTTTTCAAAAAAGTTGAATGGTGCATCTTTTCAAGTAAGCTGCAGAGAATCTTGGTGATTTTGGAGAAGTCCTTTATGAATCTTCTATAGAATCCTGCATGGCCAAGAAAACTGCGTACTCCCTTAACTGATGTTGATGGATGTAGCTTTTCTACTACCCGAATCTTTGTTGTCCACCTCGATACCATTTGGTGAAATTCTATACCCAAGTAATATTATTTCTCGCATTATAAAGTGGCACTTCACCCAGTTAAGTATCAAGTTCATTTCCTTACAACACTGTAAGACCATTCCTAAATTTGAGAGGTAGCTCTCAACTGATGAACCAAACACCGAGAAGTTAATCTCAAAGACTTCAATGATTTTTTCCATCTGTTTGAAAAGATTGCCATTATGCATTGTTGAAATGTGGTAGGGGCATTACATAACCCAAATGGCATCATTCTATATGAAAAGGTACCATAGGGCCATGTAAATGTATTCTTATCCTGATCTTTTGGAGCCATTGTAGTCTGATTATATCCTGAGTATACATCCAATAAGCAGTAATGTGAATGCCCCACTAGATAAATTCAATTAATTAAATTGGACAAAAATGATAATAATACTTCCAGACATGACAAAATATCGAGGTATGATCAGATTTCTTCTTTACTCAATCGCAAGTAGACTCGATATTATGTTTAATGTTTGATTATGTATGAGATTTCAAACCAATACTCAAAAATTACACCTTAGTGTCGTAAAATGGAATTTTAGATATCGTAGTGGTACCAAGACATTACGTCTATGGTATCCTAAAGGCACCTAAAAAGGATACATTGTATTAGAATTTATGAATATGACAAATCAATTGGCTGACATTCTCACGAACCCTCTAACACTTGATAGATTTTCATATATTCAAAGATGTTTGGGATTTATCGATGAATTCGGAGTACGTGGCTGAATTAAACTCATACTAAATATTCTTATATGATTGGTTCTATGTGCATCATTGGTTGAAATTTATATAAACTTTACCCAATTGTCTATGCTTTTGACATTTCATCACTCATTCTTTGATTATTATTTTGCTATATATTTGATGATTATCTTCCTGTTTAAACTTGCATACATTTGACAATTTGTGCTTTACTGAGGGGGAATATTATTATTTTCTATAGTTGATTTAAAGTTTTGATCTCATGTGTCATACTCTTGCTCTCATATATGCTACCTTTTTACTTATGCTAAAAGGAGGAAATTGAATAAGATAGATTTGAAAAGTATTAAAAAATGGGTGGTGGGGGGGAGATGGGTGTGATGATATACTTTGAATCATCTATTAATTGACATGTATTAAATGGATGATGATTGATTTGTAAAAAAATTGGGAGAATATGCTTTAGATGTGAGATCTTTATTCCTTATCTCTTGTTGATATTACTTTGCAAATCATCTTATTTGTCATAATAAAAAAGGGAAAATTGTTGACATATGGTTGATTATAACCTTTAAGTTTTGATTATAACAAATAATTTAATCTTGTTTACTAACAATTGAATTTAAAATGATTATAGTTTTCAAAGCATCCAATGATAAATTGATCGGTCGTAATCAAAAGATCAAAATTAAGACTATCACAAATTGGACTCATGAAGAAGGTCGAGATTAAATTAATCAAGTAATCCAAGAATTCAAGACAATAGCTTAAAAGACAAATGTCAAAAAAGAATCAAGATCAAAAGTTTAAGAACCGAATGCCAAAGAAAGATCAAGATGAGAACCTAATAGCTAACCTTCAAAGAAACATCAAATACTAGGCTTTTTTACTTCAAATGTAAATGTATTAATGCTTTGATATTTAGCAATGAATGTTTTAAACTCAAATTTGTGCATTAAAAGTTATTCTAATACGATGTTTTGATTATATATAAAAATAACTTTTAAAATGATATTTGAATTTGAAAAATATCTTTTATCTAGAAAAATTAGTTAAAAACACTTTTTCAAAAGTCCATACTTTTCAAAATCTTCGAATTGGATTAAACAAAGCTAAAACGTAAAAAGACTGAAACTGCCTGGTGGTAGACTGGTGTAAGAGGAGGTCAACCAGAGGCAATCGACCAGCTAAAAGAGGAGGTCGATCGAATGTTTCTAACGGTCCAAAAATTGACCGTTCTGATCTCTAACTTTTACTAGACAATCGACTATATTGGTCATCTAGACAAGAGGTGCTCAACCGAACGAGTCATCCGAACTTACAGATTTTTTGGCATTTTAAACTCTATAAAGTGAGATATATTTTGAAAGATCTATTTAAGCTTACATTTGCATTCATTTCATTTTTATTTTATTTTTTTGTATCAAAAACTTTGATTGATTCAAATTCTTTAACCATTATCTTCATCAAAGTTTTTTATCTATCTTTCTGTACTTAACTTACTTCTATTACCCATAAAAAAAGAGATATATTTTGAAAAAGATTTTTGAACTTACGTTGCATATATTTCTTCTATTTCTTCATATTGAAAACTTTGATTGATTAAATCAAAATTGTAAAATCTTCATATTCATGAAAGTTTTTCATCTCTTTCTTGGTACTTAATTTTCTATAATCATTCATTAAAAGAGATATATTTTGTGAAGATTTTTTAACCCACGTTGCATTTATTTCTTTATAATTTTTTTCATTAAAAAACTTTGATTGATTGAATCAAATTTCTAATTATCACATACATCAAAGTTCTTCATCTAAAATTTGAGCTATCATTTATTGTTATTTATTGAAGTGTTAGCCTCTCTTAGTACTTAAATTATTTGTATCATTTATTAAGAGAGAGTTTTCATTGTAAAATCATTTACTCTAAATTATGAGTCGTATTGAGGTCCCGTGAAAGCTCAATAGTATAAGGATCGCTGCTACTTGTTGTAAGTTACCAAATGGGTCTTATTGAGATCCAATAAAGCTCAATAGTATGAGTTATATTGAGGTCCGGTAAGGCTCAATATTGTATAAGGATTGATGCTTCTTGTTTGTAAATCATCGAAAGCGTCGTAATGGATTGCATTATACCATAAGTCAATCTATAGTGAAAATGTTTTACTCGTGCAGCAAAGCTTGGTAACAGAGGACATAGATCATTATTTTGGATCAAACGTCCACAATTTTATCGTTTGCATCATTTCTTCCCTTTTACTTATAACTTTTTGCGCTTATTATTTGAATTAATCTATGCTTTCATATTTGCGCTTATTATTTGGCTAAATCTATTTAGTTTTTACTTGCTTGAATTTAGATTAAATCTTCGAAAATATTTTAAAAATCAATTCATCCCCTTTTGGTTAGGTATTCTTGGGCTATCAAGATGTGATGGAAATTGTTTGAACTCAAGGCTTGGTGCTTTCTGAATAGATGGTAGTGTCTTTGTATACCCCGTACCAAGTTCTTCAAACTCTATTATCCATTTGTAGGGCAGAGTAGCTTCTAAAATGTGGACAATTTGACTTATCTCTTCAACTGTTGATTTTTCATCTTGTGAATGCACAAGAAGAATCTCTAAGCAATCTTGAGGGTACTCAAGAATGAATGCTTCCTTAATAGCCATATCTACCACATTAATTTGTAGATAGTTATCTGATTCTATAGGATATCTGATACCACTGAAGGCGTTGAATGTCACCTGCTCATCATTCAACCATGGCATCAATTGTCCCTTTTGAACATCTATCAAAGCCCAACATGTTGCAAATAATGTTCTCTCCAATATCAGTGGTACATCCTTGTCATCCTCTACCGTATCAAAAATGACAAAGTCCGAATGGTAGATAAATTTATCTACCTTCACCATTATTTCTTCGATAATTTTCCTTGGGAATTTTATAGATCTGTCTACAAGCTACAAAGAGATTGATGTTGCCTTTGCCTCCCCAAAATTTAGTTTCCTGAAAATAGAATAACGTATAATGTTAATGCTTGCACCTAAATCCCAAAGGATTTTATCAAATTTCATATCACCATGGTACAAGAAATAGAAAAACTCCCTGGATTCTTTAGTTTAGGTGCCAATTTATTTTATAGAATGGCACTTCATTCTTCATTCAGCATCACTATTCCCAAATCCTACAACTTCTTATTTGTAAGAATCTCCTTCATGAATTTAGGGCAGTTGGGCATTTGTGCAAGTGCATCCACAAACGGTATATTGATCTACAGTTTCTTAAATACCTTAAGGAATTTCAAGAACTGCTTGTCTAATTTATGCTTCTTTAGCCTATGTGGAAACGATAGTGGTGGCACAAATTTTTCGATAAGAGCGATTACCTTAACCTTTTTTGTCTCTAATTCTTTGTTCTACTCAGATTCCTCCAAGTGTTTCCCAATCGTGGTAAGTACCTTTTCTTATGTAGCAACTTGTCTCTTTACATTTATCTCTAGTAGCTGAACTCTATTGAGGGTAGTTATAGCCTTGCAATGCTCCTTAGGATTTGTTTCAATGTCACTAATTAATGCTCCTGGTAATCTCTCTAAAAGTGCCTTAGCTATCTGTCCCATTTGATTTCCCAAGTTCTTGATGGTAACTCTCTGAACTTGTAAGCTTTTATCCATTCTTTGCATGTGTTGGGTTGATATCTCAGCTAGTTTAGTCACAAGATCTTCTAATAACGACTTCTTTTCATTTTATTTTAACTTGGTGGTACAGTCTGGGCTCCTTAATTGTTATTTTATTGAAGACAAGGGTGATTTTTCCATCTTGTGTAGTAAGTGATAGGATTTTGATTGTGTGGTTGTCTTTGAAAATTTTGGGTATAGTTTACATTCTCTACTATCTGAGCAAAATGACTTCTTTTTGTGCAATTAATACTCTCATGATTCCCTTTATAATGCTTACATGTTGATCCCACTGCTTGGGCTACATTCATCTAATCAACCTTCTATACCAATGATGCCAACTATGATAATAATGTTGTCAGAGAATCAACTTCGAATATTCGAGCAACTTTCTTTCCCCTCGTCCTTTCAGTAGTCCAAACTACACTTCGGTAATCCTTTCAGTAGTCCAAAGAAACAAGAATAGAAAAGAGAGTATCATGATGTCTTATATATACTTATGCTAAAATGCTCCAAATCAGAGTGCTGATAAAAACAACCAGTTGACCAAACTAGAAGTCTGATTTATAATTTATCCCAACTCTTTTTTCTTTTGATTTTCCAGAAAATAGTGATAAAACATCATCCAAAATGGCCCTCAAATCAAAGCACACTGCCTCGACCTCAAGTCTACCCGATTCATTCTTTGCTTGGTCCAAAACCTCATTTATGAGCGAAACTAAAGCTTTACCAGTTTCTTGAGCAGTTCTTACATAATCTTCTCGAGTTTCATCTAATCTTGTATCCATAAGCATATGAAGCATTCCTGGAAGAGTAAATGAGATAAATTGTCATCCATCTTCTGGATTGTGATTTCAATGAAACATGAGAAGCTGAAATATATTGCCAAAGGAAGAAGAAATAAATACACTAACCAAGAACACCGTTCTTTGGGTTTCTGATTTCATGGGAAACAGTAGCAAGGAACTGCAATATAAAAAAATGGTTTTATATGTTTTCCACATGAGGATTTATTAGTAACTTCTGTCGATGAAGTAAAAGAAGCATATACCTGTGACTTTACTACATCACCAGCCTCCGCACGTTTTTTTAGCTCCATCATCTCATGGTAATCATCCTCAACTTTAGCGATCCGGTTCATTCTGGCATGAAATATTTTCCCCATGAGCAATGCAATAACAAGAATGTCACTTGAAGTAGTTATTGTACCCCACGGCCATGGAGGTTTTAGTTTCAATCTATGTAAATAGAATGAAACACAATCAAGAGCAAACATAAGCTTCTCTCCTAGGTGCCAATCGGCAAGAAACTATGGATATGAGAACCATGATTAATTTTGAACAGATATCTCTTCTTTGAGTAATATGATAGTCATGATTACACTTCCACTGTAAGTGGCATCAATTGATCAAAAACTCAAGAACCTAGCAGGGGTGGACATTGTTAATCACCCATCTTACATCTAACTTTAATGTTAGTCACAAAGTAATTACTTCCATAAAAGGGAATCAAAACTTGCTCTCTCTTCTCTTCTTTTTTGTATAGTAGGAGCAGTTCTAAAAAAAATTGCAAGATCAACAAGTACTATGAATTCCCAGGATCATATTACGAGCAGTTCTAATTAATGCCCATAAAAAATTAAACTTTTTCCTTATAAGGTGCATCAATATGACAACAACACTATGAATTCCCATTTTCAACAACAAAATACTTGTAGCTTCCCTCTCAATCCTCTACATAGGCTTCTCAAACAGATTCCGTGAAGAAAATAAAACAAAATAAGGCAATGCAACCCAATTCAGGTAAACAAAAAAGGAAGTAATTATATAGTTCAATTCAGGAAAGAATCTCTCATCTATATTTATATGAATCACCAAATCAATACACTATGGGTCTGTCACCAAAAGGTAAATTTTAAATCAACCAAAAACTTTTCCCTAAATGTTATATATAAAAAAGAAAAAGAACAGAACTAGAAATAAAAATTGAACTGACCGTTTCCTGAATGGGAGCAGTGCTTCCATAAGGATCCATCTTCTTCCCGACCTCTTCTTTAACTTTCTCTACCTTCTTTATCTCCTCACCCTCCAAGGATTTCGTTTTCTTCAGCTTACCAACAACTCTTTTGCCGCTCTCGTTGTCGTCATCATCATCTAGCACAACAACATTCATTGTTGCCTTATCCTTATTATCCTTAACGTTGATACCGTCACTCACTTCGGTTTGCCTCCCTGCAGTACGTTTGGTTCTCTGTACGGTTGGTGTCTTAGTCTTCTTCAGCTTCAGATCCGGTCGTGGAGCAGCAACAGGTCGACAGCCTCTTCGCACTCCGCTACGCAGTTGAGGCATATCGATGATCACCCATCAATTACATGGGAGATTTTCCAAACTAGCATGTTGACTTAGTCTATTTGAGTTTTTTTGTATAAAAGTCTATTTTACCCTTAATGAAATAGATTTCTTTATTGTAAGATATGTTCTTTTATTTTAAAGTAAGTCTTGGATTTGTTTTGTATTTCTTTTATTTTGATTGTTAATATATAAAT
>CAIGRF010207871.1:0-13666 GCA_903798235.1 Fraxinus ornus
AATTATATTGGTATTGATGCTAAACGTAATTTCCGTGATTTTGGTTGATCTTCAATCTTATTGACAAAACTCGTAAGTTTTGGTTTAGAATTTTTGACTTTGACATCTCTGTCAATGGTTTTGTCAAGTGAGCAAACTTATGCTACTGTGCTAGTTAGACATTAATTAGAATGTTGGGTACTAGCTCTAATATATACTCCATCCCATGAAGTGCGTTGTTATAGCTCGTGTTTCTTTATGTTGAAGATAAGATTTAAATGATATACATGTGCCCCTCTCTAACAATTTAGCTTTTAGATCTAATGGTTCAACATAGCATCGAGCACGCAAAGGTGTGGAGTTTAAATTTTGCCTTTACCTGTTTAATGAAATTGTGGAAGTGTCCGGCTTTTGATGGGAAAAAATGAAATCAGCCTACATGTAGGGAACTTGACAAAGATAAGATTTAAATGATATAAATGTGACCTTCTCTAATGGCTAAGCTTTTAGATTAAGTGTTCCAACACCTCCTATGAAAATACATTACTTAATGAGAAATTTCCACATTTAGATAGAAATATGTAATTAAATTTCAAGCAGTTGGACAAATGTGTTAATGATTTTTCAATGATAGTTTCCTTCTTTCTTGTTAAAACTTATTTGGTTGATTCGTATTGACCAGAAAAACTACTTGGATGTATATCGATTTGAATCATGGGGTGGTTCAATGATCCCAACATACAATTTTGGACAACAGGTTTGTTTATTATAATCTCACTATCGTCTAAATGTCTCTGAGAAAGTGTTGCTACTTTGTGTCTATATCCATTTTTTGACATGTTATGAATTTTACTTCTTTTGGTGCATAATTTATATACAATATTAAGCATATGGTACCTTACCTAAGTGACTGATTTGCTGACACTGTAAATAAATTTTTCTTTTACCGCAGGAGGATTTGTCATCATTTATTGATTCTCTCTCTTCTTTCTATTTTGTATTGACCCCATTTTTTGTTTTATAAATTCTAAATGCAATAAATATATTTTCTCTCCACACCTAAATGAAGATGGTTTTTGTGAAATATATCCTTAATCTTGTATGTCTTGGCTGAATTGATTTATTGTTTTATTTAGATCACGAGCCAATGTAGTTGTGGATAATGGACATATGTTCCATACATTCAATTGACTGATAGGAAGGAAGAAAATTAATGGCTGATTTAATTATTTATAAAGGAACGTGCCTTGAATTGATTTTAGTATGCTTCTCTGCATCTTAATGAAGGTAATATGAAATCACATATTTCTCTTAGTAAAAAAAAGGCAAGTTCTGTTTAGCATCACTCCAAATTAGAACTATGGAGTACTTTGAATGGAAATTGTCTTTACTTGCTGCATTGATAATTGTCAAAATTTTGTGATTGACAATGATTTGCGGAATGAATTTCTCGTTTATCTTTTTCTCAATTTATAGAAATATTACAAGATATTTTAGGATACACTATACATGGAAACTAGTTATTATTTACATGGTAATTACCTAATTAGTTAAATAATTATTATTCTAGTGCCCCCTCAAATTGATGTTGGTGAGTCCACAAGAATTAATTTGCTTACTAGATAATTATGACGGTGGCGAGTCAGGGATTTGTTGAAGATATCAGCAGCTTGGTGAGTAGTGGAAACATAGGGAAGAGCTATGATCTTGGAGTCATAGGCGTCCCGAATATAATGACATCCATTTCAATATGTTTGGTGCGTTCATGGTACACATGATTGGCCACAAATCTGAATGACACTAGTATTGTTACCATGGAGTGGCGTAGGCTGTGATTGAGAGAAACCAAATTCTGCAATGAGACCACACAACCTCAGAACATGCAGCGGACATAGCTCGATATTCAGTCTCGGTGGAGGACATAGAAACACATTCCAGTTTTTTACATTTTCAAGAAATGAGAGCATCACCTAGAAAGACACACCACTCAGTAGTAGATCGACGAGAATTTGGACAATTCGCCCAGTCAGCATCACTATAGGCCGTGAGCTCAAGAGACGACCCTCGAGGGAAGAAGAGTCCACGATGAGGAGTCTCAATAAGATAGTGAATAATGTGACGAACAGCTACCAAATGAAGATGACGAGGGGCATCCATAAACTTGCTTACAGTATGAACGACAAATGAAATATCTGGATGTGTGATGGTTAGATATATCAGACTACCCACCAACCTCCGATAAAGAGACGGATCAAGAAGAATATCGCATTCAACTTTTTCGATATTTAACATTAAGTTCCAAAGGCATATCAATCGAGGAGGCTTCAGACAAATCGCCCAGCCGAATCAAGTTTTGAATAAACTTAAGTTGATTCAAGAATACCATGCAACGTAGAATGAACCTTTTAAGCCAAGGAAGTAAGTTGACCAAAATCTTTCATATGAAAAATAGAGTGAAGATGCTGTTTAAGCTTCTGAATAAAATTGTGATCACGTCCAGAAATAATAATGTCATCCACATTTACCAACAAAAAAAGATACCAATAGTACTCTTGTGAAAGAATAGAGATGCATCATGAGAAATCCAAAAGAGTGACGAAACTTGTCAAATCAAGCCCAAGGTGCTTGCTTAAGACCATACAAAGAGCGTTTTAGCTTACATACAGAGTCATCGGAGGGAAGTGGCATACCAGAAGGAAGTTTAATGTAAATGTCTTCCTTAAGGTCTCCATGTAAAAACACATTCTTTACGTCCATTTGATGAAGAAACCAAGATTGAGAAGCAGCAAGAGATAACAAGAGGCGAACGATGGTCATTTTAGCCACGGGAGCAAATGTCTCATCATAGTCGCTTCCATACTCTTAACGATTACCCAAGGCAACTAACTAAACCTTATAGGGCTCAAGAGAACCATTAGAGCGAAGCTTGATCGAATATACCTATTTACTCCTAATGGGTTTCATAGTTGGTGGATATGGTACAATATCCCAAGTTTGATTGGCTTCAAGAGCCTCAAGCTCTGTATTTATTACCTGTTGTCAACACTCTTGTTCCATAGCCTGTCTATAAGATGTATGAACGGAAATCGAGTCAAGAGTAGCAGACATAAAGCTATGAGAAGAGAAACCATATCTATCTAGACATTGCGGAACACAAGAGGTACGACGAAGAGTGATAAGAGGTAGGAGGTGGGAGATCATCTGGTGAAGAATCTTATGTCGGAGGTGGAGGATCATGGGAGCTTAAGGAAACAAATGTCTGAGAAAGAAGCTCAAGAGCTGTGACTGGTGCGGCATGCCGCGAGAGTAAACGAGACCAGGTTTGTATCGAGAGAATTCTGTAGGGAAATCAGGCAATATAGAGAACACAAGGGGAGAGAAGTGAAGAAATATTGTTTTTCAAAAAAAACATTACGGGAAATCCTAATCCGATGTGCTTTAGGGTCATAACAGACATATCCTTTCCGAGTCCCACCATATCCCACAAATGAACACTTGACAAATTGAGGTGTAAGTTTTGTCATTTCATGCGGTGTTAAATGAACAAAACAAATACAGCCAAAGGGGACGAAGATGAGAGTATGTAAGATGATGACCAAAGAGCTTATAAATCAGAGAAACATTATCAATAGTGGAAAAAGTTAATCGATTTATGAGATGAACAGCGGTAGACAATGCTTCACACCAAAAACGAGAAGGAACAAAAGACTCAATCAGAAGAACTGTAACCATGTCAAGAAAATGACGATTCTTGCGTGTTGCCACCTCGTTCTGTTGAGGGGTAGAAGGACAAGAGCGCTGATAAATAATCCCTTTGGTCTGTAAGTAAGATTGAAATGCATTGGACATATATTTGCCTCATGAATCAGACTGTAAGATCTTGATAGAAGAGGAAAATTGGTTGTCAATGAAAGTAGTGAAAGACTGGAAGCAGATTAAATTTCACTCTTTGCATGAAGAAAGTAAACCCATGTGAAGAGCTATAGTCATCAATAAAAGTAACAAAGTATTTATAATGTGTATGCGATATGATAGGTGCTAAACCCCATATATCACTATGAACAATATAAAAAATATGCGAAGTATGAGAACCAAAGGAAGGAAACGGTAAAACCTTGCTCTTAGCAAGTTTACATGATGCACAATCAAGTGAGAAAGATGAAACCGAAGCAGAATTCTTACTACCAAGTAAACTAGAGTTTAACAAATGATGTAATACATTGTAGTTTGGATGCCCTAATAACTTATGCCAATGAAAAATATTGAAAGTAGCAGAATTACAAACAATAGGAAAAAATGGAACATGCTTCGGTAAAATAGGAAAGAGACGTCCGTTCTTAGGCCCCCTCACGATCGTCCTTCGGGAACCCGATCCTGCACAAGACAACCAGAAGAAAAAAAAAGACACGGTGCAATTGTTATCAACAAGTTGACCAACAGATAAAAGATTAGTTGATAAACTAGGAGAATGTAAAACATTAGAAAGATTTGGTGATACGTCACCCACGGCCGAAATAGGAAGAGTATTACCATCGGTAGTATGTATATGGAGGTCCAGTATATGGTCTAATGTTACTAAGAGCTTGTTTGGGAGAGCTCAAAATCCAATACAATTGAAAATATAGTCGTTATTGGGTCATACTCATCTGATAAAAGTCAACAACAACGACTAAATACCAAACACACTCTAAGTAATTAAGTATCACGAGTCATATGATTAGAAGCACCTGACTCTAGTAACCAAGAAGGAGCGTTTGATGGTTTACCTGAGACACCTATGCAGACAAAGTAGAAATAACAATTTTTTTGGATTATCTCAGGAGTGATGGAAGGTTGGGTAGAACCGTAAGAGGCTGGAACTTGAGTATGAGCAACTGACGAAGCAAAACTTGATGCTAAAGTGGTTGCAACAACATAACTCGGTCCGATTTTGCGTGGAGGACTATAGGGCACTCTTTAATGACATGACCATACTTCTTGCAATAATTACACATTTTTCTTAGACATTGAAGAGCCATATGATCAAACCCCTTACAGCTGTAACACTGAACACAGACATATCTCAAGTTTTGAATTTTTCTTGAGCATCATATGCAATAGGAATTGTTGCTCGATGATGATGTTGCTCCAACGAGGTACGAGTGATAAGTCACTGTTCCTCATTTAGTAACTCACCCAAGCAGCCATCTAAAGTTGGAAATGATTCGCTATTCGTAAGGTTGAAAGAAATAGGTTCATACACAATTTCATGAGAAATTGATCTCTCTTGGTGACTTCATGTACAACTTGAACCGCCTCCAAACTGTTAGGTAAAGCTGAAGCATAGATAATATCTGTGTATTCAGCCCAAAGATTAGAAAAATTAGAATAATATTCTTCAATTGACTGAGAGTTATGAGTGAAATTTGTCAATTCAAACTCCAACTGAAGCCGTCGAGCATTGTTGCTTTGAGTGTAAATTTTCTTTAAGTACTTCCACATAGCACGGGATGACTTGTCTGAGTTTAAGAACAATTTGAGGATCAACAGATCCAATGATCCAAGCCATAAGACGAGAATCCTTTATTTTCTAAGCAAGAAATCCTTTTCCTTTTCTTGATCGGGAGGAGGAATACTCTCGTCAATATGTCCCGATAGATCACCTTTACTTTCAATTAATAACTAAAAATGAAATGCCTAAAAAGAATAGTTCTTGCCAGTAAAACGAATGCAAACAGACTCATTCTTATCAGTTGACATAATGGAATCAGATATGGTCCAACAAAAAATAATCACAATTTAAACAAAGAAAATTCGTCAAATCTAAATATTTCAACCCAATTAATAATGTATAAAAAACAAGGGCAAAGTGTAACTGTGTGTCACCCGAGATCAAGAAAAGCAATTGAAGGTGTAATTTCACCACCCAACACCCAAGAGTTCTGCAACCCAGCATCGAGACGCCAGGAATGTGTTGCAGTCAAGAATCAACACCCGAACTGAGAAGAAAAAACTGCGACCAACACCACTAGCCGGGGTGAACCTAGAGACGCGATGTGAGACGAAGACCTGCGACGCGAGATGAAAACCGAGACTGGACGATGGACTAAAAAACAACGCACATAGAAAAATTCGAAAAATCTAGATGGTGGCTGAGAAGCGAGCGTCGATTACTATGAACTAAGAGCCAATCACCCAAAAAATCTCACGCACGAGTAAGTAAATTAGGGTTTTGATACCTGACAATGATTTGCGAAATGAATTTCTTGTTTATCTTCTTCTCAATTTATAGAAATATTACAAGATATTTTAGGATACACTATACATGGAAACTAGCTATTATTTACATGGCAATTACCTAATTAGCTAAATAATTAATATTCTAATAGTGATGTCTTCAAAAACAGTGCATCTTGATATGTGATTGCATATTATAGAAGAATAGAGATATGAAATAATTATATGTGATAAAAAAAATTTAAATATCAAGTTACTTGAAAAAAAAAACATTTTATGACTTATTTTGGCAATCCTCAAACCAAAAAGGGGAGAAGGGGAAAAAGAAGGAAAAAAAGAAGAAGAAACAACATCGGCCAATGAGTGTATACTCATAGTCACCATTGATTTCATATGATTATATCCTTTATTTCATAGGGTTTTTCATTTAATTTATCCAGCTGTTTCATTGAAACAATCTAGAATATGTACGGTGTTCTCTAATGGTTGATGGTGTGTGGCAGTTTACCCCGGCAACATTAACTCTTGATTCAGGAGTTACTAGGCCTCCACCTCCTTTAAGTGAGGCTGATTTGTTAAGTTGTATGGACAAGGTGAGCAATGTAAATTGTGATGCAAACAAATTTTTATTTCTCATTTTTGTCTACCTTAAATTCCATGAATTTCATAAAAGGTTTAATGATATTGACGATCTGCAATCTTTACTCATTTCTAATAGGCAGGCATTGGGACAGATGCAACAATGCATGATCACATAAAAAAGCTCCTTGATCGATTCTATGCCACAAAAGACTCAAATACTCGTTTCTCACCTACGAAACTTGTAAGTCCCTTCCTTCTCATATACATTATTTGTTGTTTCAAGCACAACTTTCCCTCATTTCTCCCTCCTCCCCCTTCCCCACCCTCTCCCAATTTGTTATTAATATGATAGAGGTTGCTTTGATTAGAAACATTACATGACATTTTTTTGTTATAATAGCATTTCACTTAAGAGTGAAGGAAAATAAGTTCACTTACAATATAGTCGTATGATGCAATTGCATTCGAATGCCGCTTAAGGTGATCTAAGAAATACCCACACTCCTATTCCCTCTTTCTATAAAGGATACTTCTAGTCTATGAGATTAATCGTCACTCGTCAGGTGCATGAACTAGAACAGGAAAGAATACGAGAATTTCCCTACATCCACAGCTTACGGGCATTGAATTTCTTCTCTTTTCTGATATATACTTGCATGTCAGAGTGCTACAGAATATGATTTACTGTAATTAAGAAATTCTGACTCCAGTATAAGAACTCTTCTTGCCAATTTGAGCCTAATGGTCAACATGCTGTGTATGTTTAAAGGATTGTTCAGCAGGGAGTATTCTTTAGCATTATTTTGTGTCTCGATAATCCTTTTTATTCTTCATTCAAGCATTATATCACTTTGATGCATTTTTGGAGATATTAGAAAGAAATTATGTAGTGTCAGTATTGAATTTTTTGAGATATTACCATTCCATCTAAATATTTCTAAAAAGTCTGCGAGTTTGGAAATTTTAGAGAAACATCAACATTCCTCCTCCAGCTTCTCCTCTTCATCAGCTTTTGTAATATATTCGTGTATTCTTATTGTATCCTAGGGTCTGAGCTTCGTATTTCTGAGTTTCTTGTTTCTGTTGAACATTTTGTTTCTTCAGAATATTTATAAATCTAATGAGCCTAGTGTAATTTCAGGGCGAGGCTCTGGTCATGGGATATGATGATATGGGGTGAGCAATTTATGTCAATTTCAGTTTTCCTTTAGGCTGTCTTTTTCTAATTGGATATAGTCTTTCATATAACTTTTGTGTGTGTGTGTGTACTCTCTCTGTACATGAGTTGCATGTCTGTTAAATGGGAATAGATACATATTTCTAACTTAATAATAGTGCCTGATCGATTTCACAATATTGCTCTGATCTTTTAGCTAAACACTTTTATGTTGAAAATGTGATGTGCATTATCTGAAATGAAATAGAAGCACTCATTAATAAACATTGCAAGCTGGTTTCTACCCAAACGACAGGTGAACAACAGGAAATTTCTTTCCAAAGTAATCATCGAAACATGACCATAATGTACAGATTTGACCTAGAATTCATTAACTTGCTCAATTTGCTCACTGGGTGAACCAGAAATGGCAGCAGTGGACAATCCAAAGTCTGCCTATTAACTTCAGAACTTGTCCATACAATGGAAAGCTATATACCGTTTTATTTTCTAAGCACATATCTTAGATTTATAAAGCATTTGTCTTAAACTATTGCCCGTTACATACATTTTAACTTTTTGAACATGATTTGAGCAACTTTTTGTCTATAATAAATGTTTCCCACTTTATAATTCTACACATGTAGTTATGCTGAGCAACTAGTTTATATTCACAAAGGAGGTAGTAGGGTATCAGTTTACATTTGATACCGAACGGATAATGTCAAAGCATTTTTCTTCTGTCATTTTCATCCTTTACCTATCTCCACCTCAAGTTTCTTGTCAACTTTTCAATGTTAGTTCATGAGATACGAATACAGGCACAAAAGTGAGAAGCTTGCGGATTTAGCATGACATTGATGTGGGTCCCTCTGCTTCATTTCTACTGAAACTAGAGCTAGTAAACAAATAGACTGAAGTCCAATTCATTTATGCTGATTGAAACCCATTTTTATCATCCTTCTTTCTTTAAAGTGCTGTGAAGAAATTCGCCTGCTCAGCTACTAGATGCTACATATTTTCTTGGTCTAGACTCTTGCTTAAGCTTTAGTCACGAGTCTTTACAGTCATGGATATGGATTTGTATATGAGTATTCATATATTTATTCACAGTTATGAATTGTGGAAACCATATCTTCGTGCTATGATGGAGAGTGATATGAAAGCTGTTAGCATGGGCACAAAGAGGAAAACTGAAGTTTTGGAAACTTGCCTACAGCAAATGAAAGCTTGCTTCGTAGATGTAAGTTAATCAATTATACATCAGCCTAAACATAACTTATTTTCTTTTGAAATGCTTATAGTAAATTATGGCTTCCATCATTCTTTTTCATTTTAGAACCAGGACATTTGGCACATGTTCTTTTTTCTTTTTTGGGTAAAGTTAAGCACTAGTTTCTTTTCCTTTTTTTATTTTCATGTAAAAATGCACACTTTGGCATAAATTTAATATTCTAGGTCTTCTTTGTCATCATGGAACTTGAATGGACCAATCATAGCAGCATGAAAGTAGATCTGCTGGTGCATGGATGATTAGTTTATGCATTGTCAATGTGAATCATCTTCTGATACGAGTGGAAAACCCTCAACTAAGATTGCAGATCAGACTACAGATGCTGATCCACATCTATTTAATGCTAATGTTATAATGAATATCCACCATATGTATGTTCTGTAATTTTCTTGTACTCTTTACCCTAACACAACTTTTATTTATATTTCTCTATGCAGGCCAAATCAAACAAAGGAAAGCTCTTTGAAGCCATGGATGTGTTCTTTGAGAGGTAAATTTGTACTTTGTGCTGACAGAATAATGTACCTTAACTGAGAATACAAGCTGTATATGCAGATCTAACAGATCTAGTACCAATGAGCAGAATGCAGTCGCTGGGGTTGTTCGGAGATGTAATATCTGCCAAGAATCAGACATGGTTCTCAGGAGAAAACCGGTAATTACTTCCATGACAAACTTGTTTGGGTCAATGTTGTTAATGTTATACAGACAATCTCTTATTGATTAGGTGGGATTTATTTGAAGGGTTTGTGAGGAATTGCGTGGCAATCACTTGGGACAATTGAGCACAAGTATTTTAAGCCAATAATACAAAATACAACACATTGCCAGGGGTAGTGATTTGACTTTGGTCCTTATAGGTGTTGTCATCACTATTGTTTCTCCCTAAAGTCCACCTCTTGCTTATTCTTTTATTCTCTTCCTTTTCTGTGGTGAGAAGTATCCCGAGTGGTAAAGCAATTGACACCATATAAGTATCTTAGCTTATGAAAGAACGTAATGGCGTCTTAAACTCCAATTGATAGTTAATATTGACTGCTCTGTTTGGTTACCACAATTGGATTGAGAACTCAGTGGATTTCGTTCTTAAGGTATTATCACACCCTCAAGTTTACTAGGAATAAAGCTTAGTTAGTTGCTATTGTTGTAGGTTTTAACCCGTTCAACGGCATCTCACGTAGTTGCTTGGTTACCAAGTTATAGTTTCAAAAGAATATTCCATCTTTGTTGGAATATCTTCATAAATGAAAAGAGAATTGAAAAAATCCACGAGAAGTAATAAATTGCACCCACTAGTTTTCGGCAGTTCTCTATGAATACAATGTTCATATTTCTATAGGAGCTCTATTTACTCTGCACTTTTTTCTCTCTCTTTTGGGTGAAACTTGTTGGCTTTTGAAAGGATCTGTCTTTTATCTGTTCTCTTTGGAGCATTCTAGGCATGGTTAAGTTGGTATTTCTTTGTCTGAGCATCTTTTGATTACCCATTTTTGCCTTTGCAGGATGGAAACTTCATGGTTGGGTGTATGGGCTTCCCCCACGTAGGTGTTTCTCTCTAATACATTGAAAAAGAAATTTTTCAACTTCTATTGACTTGTCAAAAAAGTATCATATCTACAAATTTTGTAATGAACCAAAGACAAGAACTGCTTTTTCATACCATTGAATTACTGATATAATAAGATGTCTACAATTTTTATTAAGAACATTCAGTAGTTAACATAACATCCCATCCCGCATTGGTTGTGTGAGAATTGTTAAGTGATAACTTGGGTTGGCTACTAATCAACGACTGGGGATCAAGCATTTTGGCTAATGATTTGGCTCCAAAAGTCCTGTACTAGTAAGTTTGCCCCCTTGGTGGTTCACTTGAGTCTTTTGGCTAGTAAATTTGTCAAAGATAAGAAAGACCGGTTGGGTTTTCTACAAATAAAAAAATGTTAAGCCTTTTCCCTTATTATTTTCAATCTGACCTTTACTGTCCTTTTCCCTATAAACTAGTATAGGTGTATGTGGAGTTACATATTAGTAGTTTACTCTTTATGTTTTAATAACTATAAGAAAAATAATACTGAAGTCATAAGCTTTTCCTTTTCTTGTATTAATTAGTTTGGATCTCTTTCCCCATTTTTCTGAAGTTGGTTACTGGCAACAAGTATTAACCTGTCGAGGCCTTGACTTTTATATTTGAAAGATATATGCTTGGAGGTTCTTAGCGTCATCAGCTGAATGTAATGATAGGGATTGAACAGGAGTTTAGATGAAATTTGAAGAAACGGGTATATGATGTGACTTTTCATTTTTAGGCCCAAAGCAATTGGTTGGCCAAAAAATCCTTGCCGGTCCACATTGTATATTTTGGGTAAGGGTGTTGTTTTTGGAAAGAAAATGATTATTTTGTCATTTTGTGCAAACAGGCAATTATTTGTGGACATCCTACTCTTGAAATAAGGTCATGCAGTCATGGATAAATGGAGTAAAATGCATAGATTGTATCACTATGTAATGCTGTAATTTCCTTTTAAATGTGTGTAGTGGAAATGATGTAAGAATTCCATATGTGCATTTATCTGTTTATCCAGTCAATCGAGAAGTCTTGCCCTATCAAGATGAATTGTGTATTTTGAGACACTTTTTCAAGATTTATACTATGTACATCTATATAAAAAAAATTTTAAAGGCGCAAGATATTGAGCCATGTATTGTGTATATTTTTTTTGCTATTTATTCATTATTTATTGTGGAGTGATAAATGGTGATCTGTTGCTCTATTCAAGACTTTAGATAGAATTTTTGTAAGAATAGACTCATAAAATGCAATCATAAAAAAGATTGATATATTTAGCCCCTGTTTGGTACACATTAAAATTTTCATTTTCATTTTTATACTCATTTTTAACTACACATTCTTCAATAAAATAATATTTTCCATCACATCAATAACTTTTCCTTCTTTTTCAACCGCACATTCTCCATCTACTATTCCATAATACATTCTTCCAAAATAATGTGGCTCAAACACACCCTTAGTAGAGAATAATAATAATAATAATAATAGAAAGGTTTGTTGAGTTTCAAACCAGTCACGATTCTAAAATTTGAGTCACATGATGAGAGTAGGAATTTTCAAATGCTACGAGCAGTTAACCTTTTTGTATATAGTTTAGATTTATGCATCTGCCTTCGGCTTTTGCCTAAGTGACTATTGATATATAAAAACAAATATGTAGGTATACAGGTATTTTTGTTTGAGGGTTAAGTTTGACATTCAAACACTCTTCTTCTTCTGTCCTTACACTCTTCTTCTTCCGTCCTTGGTAACTTATTCTTGTTTGCTACAACTTCTCAGTGCAAGAATGTTGTATGGCTTCCTGGATCAGTATCAGAAGCAGTTGTTACCACTAATGTTTGCAGCAGCTGTGCTCCAGGTTCTGTTAGTGAAATTTTTTATCATGTTATTGTTATGACAATTTAGTTATTCAATTGATGTCAGTCCTGCAAAATTTCATGTAGTTGACCTCATTCCTGTATGATTCTGTTAACAATAAGCTTTTGGATTTATGTTATCCTCTATTTCATGCTATGCAAACGATGTTTACAGGACCCGTTTACCAGATTCAGTTTAAATTTCGTCGGCTGGAAATACCGCCAAACTACAATGTTGATCATTTAGGTAAGCTTGAACTTTGGGAAATTCTAGTGCTCCAGTTAACTTCTGTACTTCCAAAGCATCTATCTGTTTACTTTTCTTTCCACTTTTGCACAAATACATGTATATTTTGTGCATGTGTTTTAAATTTCAGAATTACAATATCACTGACTAAAATAGTAAGGGTTAATCTAGATCATGTCAATCACTTGAAATCCATAATTTTGGAGATTCTGTAGTATGTTGTCCCCTAAAACTTCTCATACCAGATCAACTTTCTCAATGGAATGCGAAGAGGAATCATATATGTGATCAATATTTCAAAGAATATAGAGATGTCATCTGTACCCTATGATGCTCGGACTCTTCCAAATGGACGAAGTACTCGTGTCGGATATGACACGACATGGGTACGGGTATGAAATGTGTCAGATCCTTCAAATTTCAACTGGACACTTTGTATGAAATGAAAATGGGTTCCATATAGTGCAATTTAGTATTTCATTAAGTTTAAATTGTAATCAAATTCCTCATTTTCTATTTTATATAAAATTTAGTAATTAACTTTTCATAATTGATAACTAAACTCTAAAATTCTATTTTATTTATTTTATCCCTTTATTCAATACTCATTTCTTTTTTTTTGTGTATGATTAATTTTGGTCTATTTAAAATAACATCTTGGATTAATTAAAAAAAATTGAAATTTGAAAGACGTACCCACGTACCCGTGTTCAAAATTTGGACTCTTTTTAACCATATCCCCGTATCCTATATTTTAGAAAATAAT
>CAIGRF010207878.1:0-12467 GCA_903798235.1 Fraxinus ornus
TGCGCAACGGGGGATGTAGGCGTTGGATGTGGCCGCCGAACCTCCTTGGCTTAGGCCGAAAACAATTCTTGTGTTGATTCCTTAATTTTCTGCACTATTTACTTTCTGCAATTCGTTTATTTCTATACACAACAATTAATATTATGTGGCCCTGGCCTTAGACAATATTTTAGAAAAAATATTGTATTGATGTTCTCAAATAATGACTATACATATCAATAATTCTGAGAAATATTATTTTAATGCTCTCGAAGAAGGAAAAACATTATATTATATCAATATTCTGGCATAATATTATTTCTTAAACCAAAATTTTACATACTTCAATATTTTGAAAAATATTGTATTATTTTTCTTGAAAAAACAGAAAATTACAATATTAGAATTCATGAAGAATATCATGTATTCTTGAATAAGCACAACTTTATATATACTCTAGAAGAATATTTCATTCAAACAAACAACTTTATAGAAATCAATATTTCTAAAGAAATATGTGTTCATGTTCCTAAAGAAGCATACAGAAATTTGTGTTTATGTTGTGATCAAACATACTCCCAAAGAAGTATAAATAAATAAAATATAGTTGTGTCCTTGAAGAAACACAATATAAGTAGGATTACAAGTAGGTATACTACAATTATATATATTTAAAAATATTATTATTATACACATATTAGCTTGCCAATTAATTGTTGATTTTTGTATTATGCAATGATTGCAATCTTCCTATTTATCTTAGTAACTTGTACAGATTCGATGGTAAAATTATGGATTTGCTCATGGATTTCAGTAAAAGTCATATCAGTCATTTAGTTAGCTTTTAGTAATATCTGAATAATATTCGTGAGTCATTTGAAAATCTGTTAAAATATGGTATTGTGCGTTTTTTACCACTATTAATCTATGAATTGAGATCTTTTTGCTTTTTTTGTTTTCATTTCCCCCCCTTTTTTAGATCTTTGAAAAATGCCATGAGCATATGCCAAGAAGTAATTTGAAAAAAAAGGATATTTTATTTTATCTTCCTAAATATGAAAAGATCATTTATTTGTTCATGAACTAGATTAAAATAGATTAATTATGATTACATTTTGGGTTCGATTGATAGGATTCATTGATTTTTTTCCCCTAATTAGTAAAATCTAGTTGGTTAATTTGATTGATTGTATTTTAAGATTACATTTTCAAATTTGGTGGAATCTATTGAGATTATTCTACAAAACTAGTGGGGCTAAACGTGCATTGCACGTTAATTGGATAATATTAAAAATAAGTGTGTAACAAAATAAAGCATAAGCCTATAAAGTCGCCATACATATTATATTTACAAACTCAACATAAAAATAGAACCCAATTTTAGAATCCTTATCAGATGCAATTGATAGGAATGTAAAACGCATATTTTTCCCTCCTTATTGTATGCGCTCGTATGACTATTTTATGCCTAAANTTGTATTTGAGAACTCTCAATACAATACATGCAACATCAATCTAACAAAATTCTTCACTAATTCAAAAAGGAAAATAACATTTTGATACATTTTTTATATTTCAATAATGAGATGTTTGAGAAACTTTTGTAGATTGAGTAAAACATTAAAACGGATGAATATCAACGCACCAGTGAATATGTTAATAAAAAAGATGACATTAACTATTATTAGTACAATGACATTAAAGTATACATGGACAGCGCCTCTCGTGAGGATTCTAGGGCAACGCACCCAGTGGGATCGCAGTCGCAGGGGGTATGTAATGAAGTGTTTTTTAGTGGGGTTAGAAAATGTGATAAGATGCTTTATCATTTTTATATATTGAAATATAGAAAAAGAATTTTACATGCATCTTATTAAAATATAGTTTTCAATTAGTACATTGCAACAAATTTATAGTTATAACCTAATCAGATTTAAAAAAAAAAAAAAAAAGAAAGGAAGGAAGAAAAAAAGTGTACACACCCCTCTTCAATTTACCCATCTTATTTCATTTCTCTCTCCACAACCTTTCTTGTTACGGACAATTTCAGACTAATAAAAGAAAATGTACCTCATTGTTAAATAAAAAAAAAAAAAAAAAAAAAGGTCTCCGTGCAACACGGAGACACAGCCCGTGTCTTCGTGTCTTCATGCTTGACGGAGACACGGGCAGTGTCTCCGTGCTTAATGGAGTGCGGAGACAACTTTTTTTTTAATATATCATACACATTAGAGACATTGTAAATGGCCCAATTCCATCTATTTGCTATAATCATAAAAACTTCATTACAAATTACAGTTATCACTCAAACTTTAACCCAAGTTTATAAAATGAAAACTAAAAATTAAAGATACAACTAAAACTGAAGCAACAGCTGATTATTGAAGCCATATAACACAATAATGCATAGAAGATGGATGACATTATCTAACAACTGATAAATTTTACAGATAAAATATATACGTCCTACTCTCAAAAATGAAAATAAAAGTCAATCATCTTTTAGTTGAGAAACTCATGCCACACACAGTAAGAAAGAAATATTTTACCATTAAGCTTGTTAAAGTTATCCATAGAAGGTCCAAACGTGTCGACAAAATTCAATTTCAACAACCAGAATTGATTTGAAAACAATGAAACAAAAAACAAACATATCTATCATACCCAGAATCACAGCAAAAAATTAGCATTAAGTACGGAAATATCTTATTTCAATCACTATTTTGAGCCATCTCTTTCTCAATCAAAATTTCAAATCTTGCAAAAACAAGGTTGGTTGACAAAATTAGAGCATCATATAGAGAGAAGAACATAGGGAGAAAAAAATTCAAAAGATAGAAGAAGAAGAAGAAGAAGAAGAATCTTACGATATGGGTCTGAGAATGGAATGGAGCAGTAAAGAGGTATGGTTGATTGAGTGGGAAAATAGAGAAAGTGCGTCAGGGAAAGTTGATGGCGAAAAAAAAAATTGAATTACGACGACGGGAAATAACGACACGTGGCTGCCTAGTCTTTCAGCTCTTTTATATTGTAGTGATTTGTGTTTTGTAATTTTTTCATACATCAAGAGATTATAGGTCTTAAAATTGGTACTAAATAAATAGAAAATAATTAAATATTTTGAAAATTAATTGCATTGATTGACCAAAGGTGTTTTCTTTTTTCTTGTGGACCTCACATGAGATTTTATTTATTACACATTGTAATTAATAAATTGCTCATCACCCATTATGCAAAATTATTTGATTTTCAATTAAGGTGAGAATTTGATGAAAATAGATTATTTATTCTCACCCATTTTTGGTTATTGTTGTATGCCAACTATCTAGTTGAATTTATCACGACTTTACAAAAGAGAGAAAGAATGATAGATACTAACATTAATACACTATCAAGTTTTGAAAATGTAATTGAAGATTCATGAAAAGCCAATATTTTGCTAGAAGTTCAATGCTTCTAAAATTTTATCATTTGGCATGACGAGTAAAACTATTCAGGATTAATAATGATGCTAAAATTAATAAGAATTCAACAAATATTAATTGAAGAACTAGAAGATTTTTCCATCCAAATAATTCTCATGTGATGTTTATTCTTAAAGCAAATTGTTCCTTAGATCATCACTAACTAAAGTTGAGATATTGCATTTCAAGCATAATTGAAACGGATTAATGATAACCTTTGAAGACCATTCACCCTCCATATAGCCTATATAGAAACTTTATAGTATAATTATGGATCCACTAGATGGTTACATATGTGTTTAGACAACTTGGAGCGTGATTATTTTATCAAATTATTCAATTATGAACACAAATTTTAGATTTCTAAATTAAGACAATTTCGTCTTTATAATGCTAAAGAATTTACATTCCAAATCCTTTAGTAATTATGAGTTGGGAATGGTCAAATATTATATTGCTCATGGTTTAGCAAATAATATAAACGCGTCTAATTAATTAATAAATTGTTAGTTTTGAGGAAAAAAAAACGCTTCACATTTCTATTTACATAAAGCAAATTTAAACGTAACAACACTTGCATTCATCGTGACAATATTAAAGTTCTCTCGTTGTAGTTGACTTATCGGCATGAACCTTATGTTCCCATCTAAGAATTTGTCATGGTGCGATATTTGTTATTTCGCCCAACCATAGAGCACTAAGATGGGCACTAAGATTGCTGAGAATACATGTTTGAATTGAATTCCTTTTACTATAATAGATGTTGAACACCAATGAGTGATATTTCACAACATAATGTTTGGGTTAATAATTCAAATGGCCATTAAATTTTCGCAATATTTTTTTATTGGCTATTAAACTTAATTTTTTTTTCAATGGTCAACGAACTTATCAAATTGTTATCCCATTGATCATTAAACTTTAAAAAAAAACTCGAATTATCACCAAACTTATCAAATTACTACCCCTTTTCATCACTTAACTTAATGTTAGAAAATTCAAAAGACTCGCTGACGTGACAAATGAAAATACTGCCATTACATCTTTATTGTTGTTAGTTAACGACAAATCAATCAAAACCACACTTTCATTTATTAAAAGAGCTTTATAAAAAATGCGATTGAATTTTAGACTTTGCCTATTTCTTTTAATTATCTGTATTTTTATTTAATATTGTTTTTATTATTTTTCCGGTTAAGCGTATAAACTTTTTTGACTGATTTGTCACCAATTAACGTCAATAATGTGTCATGTCAACGCTTCTATTTGCCATATCAACAAGTCTATCGAAACTTTTTATGATAAATTATTGGTGATAGATGAGATAACGATATGATAAGTTCGGTAACTATTCCAAAACATTTTAAAATTTAATGTTCAATAGCATAACGATTTGATAAGATTAGCGAACTCTTGAAAAACTTTTAAAGTTTGATTGTTAATAGAATAACGATTTATAAATTTGACAATGATAGGAAAACTTTTAAAATTTAATGGTCAATGAAAAACATTGCAAAGTTCAATGACCATTTATATTTTTTAACTCTGTAGTCTTTCGACGTCATCTTTATAAGACAAATTTCTCAATAGTAGGGGAAGAAATTAAAAAGTTGAAAATAATACATGAAATGCATTATATTATGTTATCTATATTCCTGCAAATGATAATATAAACCACAAGTTCGGAATATTATAACTTGATTGTAAGTTGTATTTGTTAAGAAATATATGATTATTTTATTTTATTTTTTATTAAGGGTAGAATAATCCTTTTTAGTTTCCTTTGTTTAACCTATATATAGTCTCTTTATAATCAGGTTAAACCATCTTTTTGTACTCAATTTCATTATGCACAATTAATAAAACCCTAGCTTCCTCTTTTCCTTTATTTTCTTTGGATTGTTTAATAGTATTTACTGACCTAATGGAGATTAATCAAATCACAAACGTAAATGCTTCAAATAAAATTGATGTTTAGAAGAACTATTCATTAACAATATATTTGGAAAATTTTTAACATGTCAAAGCATGATATTGTTCGATTCTAGATAAAAATCCCAAATGAAAAATGGAGAGCAAATAATACATATGGTCCCATTGCAAAAACTATAATCTTGGAAAGTGTAAAATATGTGAACATAATTATTTGTAAAACTCAGAAGAGGTTGAGGTACGTGGAATATTAAAAATAAAGATATATCGATAAGTTATGTCATTATAGAAAATAGTTGAAATAATAAAAAAATAAAATTGTCAACAATACTTTTGTACATGATGTGGCACTTTATATAATGAATGATAGCGGGGATATGCAAGTAATCTGTCACATAGAAATGATTGGTAAAAAATATGAAGACTTAATCCATACTTAAACCTGAAGTTTTTGGACATACAATTTGAATACCTAAAGGTGTAAAGTTAATAGTACTTATACAAAAATGAAATGAGAAATTGAAGTCACAAAATGCACGACTCTTTAATATAATGGTTTTTGCAAAGCGTTATACTAATAGATATGTTCTTAGATGTAAAGTTGATACTATATTAGCATGGCATCAATGCATGAGACTTGATCTATGTATAGTGAATATGGTTATTACAAAACCATCTGGAATGACCAATAATATTATAGATATACACATCCTCAAAAGGATTTAATATTAGAAGCACAAAATTTAAGGGCATATTCTCTTTGCCGTTTTCAAGTCGTTTTCTGTTCTTGATTTTTCAAAATAATGAAAACACGTTCTTTTTTCTATTTTTGAAAACGCGTTTTTAAAAACAAGATAAAAATTTACAAAGAAAACTCAATACGACAAATTTGTCGTTTCGAGTGTTTTCAGTTATAATCAAATGAAATAAAAAAACAAAAATGTCATTTTGAGTGTTTTCAATTTAAACCAAGTCAAAATTTTCAAAACGCGTTTTTTGTATTTCAAAACAATTTTTTAAAATGCCAAAAAGAACACATTTTCAACAATCTCAAAATGGACACTCAAAACACAAAATCCAAAATGAATTCAAAACTCAAAATACAAAACTGAAACATAAAAAGAACAATCCCTAAGTTTTCGTGAAACTTATTCGATCGAAGTGCATGGATACTTTGCCACGTGGAATAATGAAAAACTATCATTTTAGTGAATATCTACCCCATAGATTCCCATTTGTTTATTGATATATGAATTTATCATTGCTGTTGCTATAATTTAAATATTACTGGAACTCATATATAACTTTAGAAGGCAGTAAATTACATTAGACGGAACTAATGATAAAAGAGTTTGGAAAAATTAAATTTTTTCTGACCTGAAGATCGAGCATTTAGCCAATTGAAATTTTGTTTATTGATCAACTTATATAGAATATTCGTGAAGAGATTTCCTACAAAAAATAACACGCACTTTTGGTACTCAATGGTTATTTGTTGTTCACTTGAAGTGAAATACAATCTCTTGTTCTTAATATAATAATGAATAACTTGTTGGCCATGAAGTACCATATCCAAATGCAATAGATGCACTATTGTATCTTTCTAATTGCTCATGATTCAGGACTAGTTAGTTATGATGATGCATGATACTTCAACACTTAAGGAGTTAGCAAAATATATAGATTACAAGTGATATTATATGAGTAGAGTAAATATACATTATGCTCTTTTTTTCTTTATCAAGATTTTGTCCAATTGATCTTTCTTAGCAAGGTCTTTAATGAGTCAACTTTTGCAGTGTATTCAAAAAAAAATAATGTACTATTTTTTCTTCACTTCAATATTTTTCCCATAGAGTTCTTCGTATTAAGATTTTAACGAGATAAATTTTTTGTGTAATGAATATCAAAAATAGAGCTATAAATATTATAGATGTGGATCTATATACAAATTATTTATTCTCAACATAACTTTTTACTTTCATATGTAACAACTTATATATGACAATTAAAGAGGACAACAATAAAAATTGTTTTTTTTTTTTTATCGTACCGTAAATGAATAACTTGTATGCAAAGAGTATTGTTTAAAGGCTATAACAACATGAAAGTTTTATAAAGATGGTGTCTTTGAAGACATTGACGCATAAGATATGGATGACTCGATACAGTGATTTTTATATATTAAAATCTGGATGTACTTTATTCCATTGAATCTTTACAAAAAAGAAAAAAAAAAGGTCTATAACGAGATAACTATTATGTAAATGGTTCAATGGGGAGTATAGTAAGTTAATTACTATTTGTCAATGATCATTGTACACCTAACCATAATAACCTATAAATATGAGACATTGATTCTTAATGAAAGATACATAAGGAGTTCTGATTTTATATATTCTCTCCTCTTTTCTATCTAGTTTATAACCAACATGTATAGTTTTGCTCAAATTATTAAGTTAAATATACTTTAAAGTTACTTATTTTATTAAATATGATTTTAACATTAATTTCTTACTAAAAAATTATTTCTAAAAAGGTTAAAGTTTTGTCTTTGTAAGCAGGGCCGGCACTACGTATTCTTTTTACATTATATATCAAAAAATTTAATCACCAAGAGCCTCCAAATCCTCGGGTTGACCCCTGTTTGTAAGTGTTTTTCACGGTAGGGATGTGTCCAAGGATGCTAGTACGAACATACATGCTTCTTTCTATTGGACGTGCATCATTTTGAATGTGTTTAGCCTACAGATGCATAAGCTAATACCTAATAGTTAGGCACGTCATGGAGTCAGTCCCTGCTTTAATACTTTTGGCACTTTCTACTATCTTTATTGTTCGATTTCGATACTCAATAAATCTCGGACGATGATGTAAAACGTCGGAATATATTTTCACAGACTTCAACCAATGGTGAACTGATTACCAACAGCTAAGTCTAAAGGCTCTACCCGAAAATAACATGGACCGCTGGAAGTAGTTTAAGAATTAATATTGCTCACGGTCCATATATTTACGTATTGGACAGCTCTTGGATCTTGCCCATTTAACCCCTCTTTTGGCCAAAAATTGTGACATAATTGATTCATTATATTACCATTCTCCCAGCCCTTTTTTCAGTGTTTAGGATTTGGAAAAAGAGAGAAAATCGTGTGTGGCTTTGTGGAAGAAAAACATGATTGCATCCTCCTCTTTGTGCCTTCTACCATTAGTTTTTTTTTTAAATTGCCTTTGTGGTTGAAAATCAATATCAATATCTTGTTCTTTGTGGGAAAAATTGAGAAGCAACCATAGGTGAATATATTTGTTGTGGGTCGGAGCTGTTTGATTAGTTGTTTAGTAGAGAAAAGTAATAAGAAATTGAGCCAGAAATCACATTTCCGAAAATCTTGGAGCGAGAGTTTCCGAAACAATTGTTTATTTATAATATATCATCAACCTTCTAGAAATTGATGGACCGTTTCACTACATATTAAAAGAACCAATACATTGGCGAGACACGTGTCGTCATTTACCGTCGTCGTAATTCAATTTATTATTTTTTATTTTTTTGGCTTCTTCCACCATTCTTTCGAGTGCATGCAACAGTCATACTTCTTTCTTTCCTATGCAACTACACCATACCTACTTCCATACCTCTTTTTCGGATCCTCCATCGGAGCTCTGGCACCGTGTTAAGATTCCAATCGTGGCTCCCTCCGGCCAACAATCAAACGGCCTCGCCCATAGAAAATCAGCGCCGCTGGCCGCCTTCACCTCCATCCAGAAATCGGGTTCTACCCGAATAGTCTACAAGGAGTCCGTAAATTTGTCTTCCCGTTCTAATCTGAACGCACCATTTTGTCAGAGTACTTGGCAATATAGCTATAACGATCGTTACGCAGTCTCATTTTTCGCACTCGCAATTTACCTTCTCTTTACGCTGGTCTCTGATTACTCATCCACTCGTGTCTCCGCTGTTTCTGAAGGCGTTCAGATAAATGATTATTAATATTATGTATAGGTGAGCGAAATTTTTTGATCGGAAAATCGGTTTGCTTGATTTGGACTTTGGATAGCTCATTTTGAATTTAAACTGACTTTTTTGAATTTGGGTTTTGATGCCTTAGTTTCATGCCACCAAATTTAGAGTAAATATTTACTGTGTGATATGAATTTGATGATGTTTATTGATGAATTTCATGAAGTGAAATTAATCATAAAATCCTGAATTACATACTCAATGGTGCAATGACATATTGACAAAATCAAAATTGTGTGAAATTTACTAAAATTTGAAGATTGCAGAAGACATGGTTTAGATTAGAAACTTGAGTTTGGGGATTGGATGATTTTGTTTGGTGAATTTAGGATTTGTCTATAAAATGTTAGTTGAAAAAAATGGTATTAGTAGCATTGTATTAAAAAAAAAGTGTCTTGATTTAGAAGTTAATCTCTTCAAATCCTAGGAAAAATAGGTTGCACTTAATGTGTTTAATAAAATGACGAAGTGAAAAATTAGTGTATAATTAGGCCTAAACTAGCAAATTGGGTTGATTGAATTAAAAATCTTGTGGTACATACCTTTACTATTTAAAAATAAATAAAAAATTATCCGTTGAAGTCTCCATCCAAGTTGGAGACACGGCTGCGTCTCTATTGAGGCATGGATTGCCTCCTTGCGCAGCCTTCGTGCGCAACGGAGGTACGGCTCGTGCTTCTATTGCACACGGATTGCCTCCGTGTGCAACGGAGGCACGCAACTTCTCTTACTCAGAAAGAGAAAACCTAAATTCCAAAATCCTTCCTCGCTTAGACGGATGACAGTGCCACTGAAGGACTTGTTGAAATGGAAGAAAATGTTTCTGAACATTCACCAAGTGAAAGAAGTGAACTTGGCTTTACTTTCTCATTTCCAGTTAAACAAACTTCTTCTTAACCAGGCATTCCGTAGCCCTAAAAATCTTAACCGCGGCTCGCAATTTCTCTTACTTCGAAAGAGAAAACCTAAATTCCCAAATCCTTCCTTTCTTAGACGGATGACGATGCCACTGAAGGATTTTGTTGAAATGGAAGAAAATGTTTCAGAACATTTACCAAGTGAAAGAAGGGAACTTGGCTTTACTTTCTCATTTCCAGTGAAACAAACTTCTTCTTCATCAGGCATTCTTATTAAATGGACAAAAGGGTTCATCATCGAAGACATGGTTAGTTATAACATGTTTATAGTACTTCAGTGCTTAATGAATCACTCTCAATAGTGTGCAGAAGAACATGTATATTCCCCTTTTCTTTTATTCTTTTCCCTTATGTGAGACACAATACGTTCACGTGCATGTTCTAAGATGTGTTATGTCAAGCAGTTTTTAATTAATGAATGTACCAGAAGTGGCTTTGACTAATTTTGGTCTTGCTCTTGTGTTCTTTATTTATGATTTGTATTCATCAAGGAATCTTGAAGTGTTACTATGTTATGAAAGATTGAGATTTACTTTAGTTACCATAATAAATCTAGAGTCAACATCCCACAAAATGATAACTTCTGTGAGGACTGGCTGAACGAAAACTTATGTAGTATGATGTATTCTATTTCCAGGTTAAAAGAGATGTTTCTGAGTGTCTATAACAAGCAACATCTAGAAAAGGCCTGGATATGCGGGCAAGTGCACTGTAAGCATACTGTTCCTATATAATATTGCTTTGTATGTTGTTACCAAGAGTCAAATGAAATATTTTGGTCTCTTATCTTGGAAATGAGATGTTTTAATCTGTTTGTGTTGTTCCAAACCTCTTTATATAGTATATAACAAATAGACGAGCTCAAAAGTTTTTGTTCATTTGTGTGCAGTTCCAAAGTACCGATATCAAATTTCCTTCTCACACTGATTGACTACTTTAGTATGCCCTTCACACCAGCAAGTTTATGTCTATCTAATTTGTTTCGAACAAAATGCGACTTTTATCCCACTTGGCATCTCATTGGAGAATCATCCATCTCCCAAGCTATCCTCTTTTTTGGCTGATAGCTTTCAGGACAATTTTCTTCTTCAGATGCCAAAATATGTTCAAGATCTTTTGTGTTTATCTAAGGTGTTCGATAGTAGGCATTTATAGTGATATATTCAATAATCTTTTTCTTGCAAACTGATAAACGATACCGTTGGAACCTTGGCCGTTGGTCATTATCATGATGAAGACACAGTTGCTGCTGTAATTATTGGGACATGCACCAATGCTTGTTATTTGGAGCAAGCATATGCAATTATTAAGTGTCAAGGTCTTCTTACAACGTCGGGAGACATGGTATCCTTGAGTTTTGGTTGATATATTACTTATGGTTATATGTTGCACTTTTGTTTATGATTTCTTTTTGTTTTACTATGATTGATTTAAAACCAAAGAATTCAACATCACCACTTTTTTAACAAAAAGCTCTTTTACTTCTTGCTTCATTCATTTATTCTTTATAAACCACACATTCTCTTTTGTTGGTATAAGTTTCTTTTGTATTCTTATTTTTAAAAATCAACCAACTAACGTGCAACGCATGTTGATTCCCACTATTCATTGAAAAAGCACGAAAAGATGATTTTGCCAATGCACTCGTATAAGCATGGTGGGCAAATTTGTTGTGTTGGAGTCTATTAGAATAGTGTGGAATCCACCTTATAAATCAAGAGTGGATATTTTTGTCAGCACTCTTCAGAAACTGAAAGTCCAAAATGCATGTATATAATAGATTATGTAATGTAAGGTGCAAACAAAAACGAAGAAGTGAATCAAGCTGCCAGAGTCTGCCTAGAGCTAAGGCATGGCCCAATGTTTCAGCTTTATTTACAATGCGAGATTAAAAAAAAAAAAAATCCTTTTTTTTCCTCCATTGGTTAATTTTTGAATTTTCTTAAGAATTGATCTATTTCACATGTTGATATTCGTTAAATTTGTAGAATTTGATAATTAAATCGACCCTCATTGGTCACTTCATTCAAATGTACTATGAAAAACTACATCTTATATATTTGTCGATGAAAGGGCAAAATCAAGATTCCTGTTGACATCGCCTATGGTATTAGCTATAATCAAATAAGAATTTTTTTTTTTTTTTTTTTTTTT
>CAIGRF010207878.1:14376-33210 GCA_903798235.1 Fraxinus ornus
TGTAAAAAAAAAAAAAAAAATTAAAAAAAAATTATTTTATTTTTTTAAAAAATAAAGCAATTCCATTTGCCAAGAAAATGGATTCCCACAACTTTGGCAAGAAAGTCAATTCCTTAAAAACATGGAAAATTAGTTGATGTGACACAAGCAAGGAAAGGCAATTCCATGAAAAATTTTGTCAATCAAAAAAGTCAGAAAGTGGGAAATGAAATTCATTTTTCATTTTCCTTGGAAAATTGAACTTATCAAACACAACATAAGAGAAAGTTGAAGAAGGTATAATGTTTTTGCCTACACCTAATTTTCTCTATAGATTGTTTAATTGTGATTGTGTGAAGGTTGGTCCGTCGGCTACTTATGAAGCAAGGAAACAAAATAATTATGTTTTAATAAAAAAACTTAATAAAATATGCAAGCCGACTCGGCTCAGCCCACCTAGAGTGAGACGAGCCACCGTTTCTTCAAGCGAGCTAGCCCATACTTGACTATGTCCATTCACATCTCTAAGTTGATACCTCCTTTGGATGTTAAATTTATAGGGTTTTCCTTACAATTTGTTTTCTATCTTCCATTCTACCATCTTCTTACAATTTTGGACCACCTCTTTATTGTTTATTTTTCCTCAAAATATTAATTTCTAGTTGTAGCCGCCTTAGGATGTGTGAGGTTGCAAGTTCCGTTGAACAACAGAAGTATGGGTTTCAATGTTCTTTGTATGACCGTCTCCACTTCTTTTTAAAATCTTGCTATATTAAGACCCCCGGATGACACCCCTCAAATAGAAAGTTCATGGTTATTTTATTACGTGTGTACCCCCTTCCATGTGAGGGGGTGTCATCCGGAGTTAACATCTCAGAAGTACACCTAGCATGATTGTTCTTTTAATAACATAGGCACTTGTGGAACTGGGGTGGGACATGGTGGGCCACGTGTCCCACCTTTTTTTTTTTTACAATATCCCTCTGTTAACCATAATTATGAGTAGATTCTTGATTCCTTGTACCATAATTAGTAATTACTATGAAAAGAGTTTACACATTCCTTGAGGGTATTTTACCAAGCCAATGTATATATACGATATATAAAGAGATACAAAGAAAGTGGGTGGTTACTCTCTCTACTCTCTAACCTGATTCTTGGTTTGGTGTGGCAGAGTCAGCAGCACCACTACTAAGACTGCTTTTGTGTTATCATTGGATTGTGAATATGGGTTTAAATCTTTATAGTTTTAGGTTGCCCTTATGCTAATGATTTACGCTATTGGTTTGACTTATTTTGCTAATTCCTTGCTTTGTAATTATTGCTGGGGTATTCTTTTTCTTGTTTTTATTCTGCGTAATTTTGCTCATAAGTGACTGTTAAGTTCTTATATTTTATCTTAAGGTGTTGCTCCCTTTTGTGTCAATCTTGTTTTTCAGTTTTATTGAGCTAGATTAGTTGTAGATTTCACTCTGTTAATTTTGGTGGAAGCTGGAGTAAAGAACAGGCTCAATATTGAAATAAAAAAAATGATGTAATTTTAGAACATAAAGAACAAATGTAATAAGATATCAAATGTTTTAGATTTTTTACTATTTTTTTGCATATTTGATTATGCTTCTCTACATCAGAATGTCTACATCCGCCACGGTTACATAAGCTTATATAGGACACATTACATATACGGGCTCTATGCTTGTCACCACTATTACATCTTGTCTTTTGTGGTGTTTCATTTGGCTATATATGATGTGTGTCTAGTGTTGGTTCATTCTAATATTCTATTAAATCACAGTTGAAGCTACACTCTGTTCATTTACTTTTCAATGTTCAAGTGGGGGTTGCATGTGACGAGAATCACCATTGCTTTGTCCCACAACGACTAAATGAGACTTCCCAAATAGCATATCGTCACATTACTTTCATTACACAAGTGATATGGCCCTCTCATGTCGATGTTCTTGCAACTCAAATGGGGAATCCATCAGGAATGAATTCAGGATCAAATTATGCCGGACATAGTTATTCTTAAATGGATCGCCTCATCCCACCTAAAGTCCCAACATGTCCCCACATTTACGGCTGGCCAAGTCGAGTTGTCCATATAAAAATTGTAAAGTATAATATTTCTTTGATGAAAGCGGTCGAATATGTTTAAAAAGTATGTAAAGGAGTATTGTTGAAGAATAACCCAAATTTCATCTTGCATCGATTGAAATAGGAAGCAAAATATAGATAAAGTGAATTTGAGACAAAGACAAGTCGCCTAGATGCCAATTCAAGAAAAGGAATGGATTCATGGATTCAATTCAGAGATATAGAGTCTGAGCGCCGACGACGCGTTGCCCGCCGTGAGCTTGGTCACTTAATGCTGCGTGCAAGGGCCCCGCTCAAGCGTCAATACTATCCGACCTACAGTCAGTTTCGGTTTTGACATATTTTAGGATGCTCATTCCATCTAAAATATTATAATTAGAGTTTGACATGTACTCTATATATAGTTGGCTTTTCATTGTAATTTAGAACAAGTTAGAAATACAACATCTTGTATTCCTTCATCTTATATTGAATTATTCTCCTCTGTCCGTAGTTTTTTCCACATAAATCTTGATATTCTTGATTGTTATATTTATCTTATCATATTACTTTCTTTTACTGAATCTGACAAGCGGTAATGCAAATTATTTCATAACAAGTAGTATCAGAGTGAGGTTCGATCAACTTAGTCCGATGTTTGATTTTTGTGATGGCAATCATGAAGTATGATATTTCGCGTTTGGATCGCAATACGAGATTTTGGTTATGGCAGGTAAAGATGCAAGCAGTGCATGATGTGATTGATTAGGATGATGCTTTGTTGATATTGACAAGATGCCCTAAAATTGGCATTGGAGAAGAAACAATATAAGGATCGAAACGTCCTATCACTAATTCATCTTCATCTTTCGAATAATATTCTCCTGGACATTTTAAAGGAGAAAAACGTTGTTGCATTATGGTTGAAATTGGAGCAATTGTGTGATGAAAAGTGTAATCAATAAATTGCATTTGAAGCGGTCATTGTATTCTCATCGTATGACAGAGGTATATCAATTGAAGATCACATAGCTATTTCTAAGGAAATTGTCTCTGATTTGGAGACCTTGGAGGTCAAGTATGATGAAGAAGAATTAGTGTTGATTTTGTTGTGTTCGTTTCCTTCTTCATATATATTTTTTAGAAATACAATTTTATACAATCATGATGCTCTCACCATTGAGAAAGTATATGATGTTCTACTTTCAAAAGATAAGATGGAATATCTTATTGGATCTAAGGCTCATGGAAAATACCTTGTTGTTTATAGCGGTTATTAGATAGGCAGATCGAAGTCTAATTCCAACAATAAGATTTGTAATTATTATATAAAAAAATGGGCACATTAAGAGAAAAATTGTTATACGTTGCAGAATAGGGATAAATCGGTTGTTGCAAATCAAAAGGAAGAACAATCGAAAACTTCATGTTAAGCCAGAATTGCACAAGATTTCTATGATGATGGAGAACTTTTGGCTATTTCTGACAATGACTTCAAACCGGCGAGAATTGGATTCTTAATACAGCTTACATTTTTTCATATGTGTCCTAATCGGGATTGGTTTTCAATATATGAAACAATTTCAATATATGTTGTGTTAATGGAAATAATACACCTTTTAAGATAGTTGGTATTGGAAAGATCAGAATTAAAATGTTTGATGAAACTATTAGAACACTTGGTGAGATGAGGTGTGTTCTAGATTTGAAGAGAAACATTATCTCTTTAGTACTAATGATTTAAAAGGGTATAAGTACACTGGTAAAGGTGAAATCCTCAAAGCTAGTAAAGATGCTTGTGTGTGATAAAGGGGTGGGTAGAGAATGTCCCAATTATATATCTTGTAGGGCTCTGTAGAATCTTTGGATATTAATCATCAAAAATTAGGCACTCAGGTAGAGTTTGAGTTGGGCATAGTACCGTTGGAGTTTGGTTTAGGGTTTACATTGAAGAATACATCTTTGCCAACTTCAGAAATCATGGGTAATGACACTTTGCCACATAATTAGTAGTGACACAGTATTCAATTGCTAGAGATAAATCTAGTAGAAATATTAGGCCTCTATAAAGGTAAGGGGAAACTAATTTAGTTGATTATGCTTTAAATGTAGTTGAAGGTATTGAGTCTAGCAAATAACCTTCTATAGAAGCAGATAATAGTGTCGATTTTGTTATAGGGTATGTTTTTGTCCTATTTGGTAATTATTGTCGAGTTATTTGTGATTTTGTTGCTTGTGGTGATAATTCGAGCAATTGTAGCACCCAATGTAATCATGTTGGGCAGTGCTTGGACTCGCTTGATATTCAGTTATTAAGTTTGTCCTAGTTGGGATTTGTGGAAGAGGTGGAGAATTTTTTAGAGAATTTCTGAATTTGATGAAGTGTTAAGTTTTATTCTCTACAGTGGAATTCATCTCCATGTGGAAAATTTATGAAACTTCATTCATTGGAGTGGAATTTGTGTCAATGTGGTGATTTGTTGAAGAGTGGCCCAAATTCCATCTTATATTGATGGATTGGTTGAAAGAGAGAGTCAAAATAAGGATAAATGTGAATTTGGTGCACAGATGGGGCGTCCAACACCTAAGGCGCCAATTCGAGAAAATGAACCGATTTAATTCAGAGACGAAGTGCTTAAGCGTCAATTAAGCGCTGCCTGCTGCGAGCTTAGGTGTTCGAGCGTCGATAACACCTTGCCCATGACCTGTTTCGCATTTTGATGAATTTTAGGATGTTCTTTCCATCTAAAACACTATAATTAGAGTTTGACATATACTCTATATTGGCTTTTCATTGTGATTTAAAACAAGTTAGAAACACAAAAACTTGTATTCTTTCATCTTATATTGAATTGTCCTCATTTGCCCGTGGTGTTTTTCTACATAAAACTTGGTTTTTTATTGTTATTTTCATCTTTCTATATTACACTCATTAATTGAATCTAATAAACAGTATCAAAGCAAATGGTATCGCCTTTTTTTCATAACAAGTACTGTATATAAATAGTGAACAATGCAAGTTAAACTACTATTTTATGTAATCGCCTTTATTTTGTAAGTTAGGCTGTGCTTTTAGGTTATCTACGTTTTAATGTATGGTGGAACTCTTATCACTTTCTTAACGAGTTATATTGTATTTTCAAAATCAGTAGTTGACCTGAATTCATGCATATCTTAATTTTGGTGGTTTAGTGGGAAGTTAAGCTAAAGCTTTCTCAAATTTATGAAGCTAAAGGAATTGTAATATTGTTCTTAAGGTTGATTAAGATAGAATATCGACCCTTAATATGTTATCTGGGTCTATTAAATTTCAACGAACAATTCGATCAGACTAAAGTTCAGATGAACATATGAGTTTCAAGATTGATCTGTTCAATTAAGACACCATTTTGTGTAGAATTGGACAAAAACCATCCCAAACTGATCAAACTTACCAACCCTTCAATTGGGTTGGATTTGGGTTGGAAAATTAAATTTGAAGTTGGATTAAGTTGAGCATTGGGTTATGATTAAAATCCAACCCAACCAAATCCGATAAATTAAAAAAAATAATACCCAAGTAAAAACCAAAATACACACAATAGTGAAAACAAGAGAAAGACCTTAGAGCATACAAACGTCCCTTTTTTTTTTTACTTAGGCTGACTAGCATGAATACTATTTACAAATACAAAGTTATTTGACAATAAACTAAAAATTAAGGATATGATGATGATATAAATGAATCTGAAAAAAATTGTAAAAAAGAAAATGCTCCATAATTTCAAACTTGTTTCTACATTGTTTTTTTAGAAAGAATTCCTTGTATATGTTGAGAACAACAAAAATTTTAAAGTGGTTTCAAATTTTAAAAAATTGTCCAAATTTAACAAAAAAACAACTAGATCCAACTTGAATTAGATCCAATCCCAAATCGACCAACCCAAACCAAACTGACCCAAGCTTGATCGGTTAGGTTATGTTAGGTTGGGTTAGGTTAGGTTAGGTTTAAACATATAATTGGATTGGGTTGGTTTGATGTTAGATCAAACCGATCATGTTAGGTAGGATTTTGGTTGAGTAAAAAATCGATCCAACCAGTTAGAAAATAGGATGAAATGAAGCTTCTTGGATACATTAATCATTCAGGTTACATTGCTATATACACGGAGGAGAAGGATCTAGAATTATTCTATTAACGGACACAAAACTAATTCTACAGCTGGCCAACAAGACTGACTCTATTTTCCTGGAAATGAGGAACAGCAACATGATTCTGTCTGCTGCTCAAACCGTAGCTGAGAAAGGTGTAGCTGAGTGTGGTGAATTCTAACTCCTCTCCTCAAGGTGGAGTATGGTCAATCACTCCAAGCTTGTTTCTAAGAAGTTGAAACCTTGAATGTGACATAGGCTTAGTTAACAATTCTGTTGTCTGATCAGAAGAATGAATATAGTTAATCTTCAACTGATTTTCCAATACCTTATCTCTTACAAAATGCACATCTAGTTCAATATGGTTTGTACGAGCATGGTATATGGGATTTGATGCAAGAGCACTTGCACTTAGATTATCACATCAGATAGTAGGGATTGATTTCTATAGTATCTCCAGCTCTTCAAGTAGGGACTGAATCCAGGTTATTTCTGTTGCACAATGAGCTAAAGCTCTGTATTCGGCTTCTGTACTGGACCTAGCAACCACATGTTGTTTCTTTAAGCACTATGACACCAGGTTGTCTCCAAGGTAGACGCAATATCCAGCAATTGACCTCCTATCATTTGGACAAGAGCTCCAGTTTGAGTCTACAAACCGTGATGTCAAGAATGTCATTCCTCTGAATGGTTAACCCATGATGTAAGGTGCCTTTTACATATCTGAAAACTCTTTTTAGCACCTTCCAATGTGAGTCAGTTGGTGCCTAAAAGAACTGGCTCAGCCTATTTACAGCTTATGTTAAGTCAGGTCTGGTGTGAACAAGATATTGAAGACCACCAATTGCACTTCTATATGAGGTAGGATCTTTTATTGCTTGTCCGTCAGTCTTGAAGATTAATTTTCCTGCAGCCATAGGAGTTTGGCTAGGCTTTAGATTTACATAGTCAAACCTTTTTAGTAAATCAATGGCGTATCCGGTTTGCCTTAGATATAAACCAGCATCATCTCTTTCAACTTCAATTCCCAGGAATTGTCTCAGGTTTCCTATATCCTTAAGTGCAAAACTAAAGTTTAATTTATCTATAAACTCCTGTAATTGCTGAGTATTATTACCTGTAATCACAATATCATCCACATATATCAAAGCAAACAATATATCAGCTCCTTTTGTTAAGAAAAATAAGGAATTGTCAGCCTTTGACTGTTTGAAGTTCCATTCCGGCGAAGTATGTTTTAATTTGTCATTCCAGGCTCTAGGAGCTTGCCTAAGTCCATATAAGGCCTTCTTAAGTTGGCAGACACATCCAGGGTGTTTTTCATTGACGAAACCTTGTGGTTGATTCATATAAACAACCTCAGTCAACCTTCCATTCAAGAAGGCATTATTAATGCCTACTTTTCCTTATCTGCCAATTCCTTGAAACAACAAGTGTTAGGACAATTTTCAGAGTGGCAGCCTTGATCACAGGGCTGAAAGTTTCACTAAAATCGACACCAAAGGTTTGGAGAAAACCTTTGGCTACAAGTCTTGCCTTATGCCTTATCACCTCTCCTTTTTCATTATATTTCAACTTGAAAACCCATTTATTGCCAATGACTTTCATTACAGCCTTTGGTGGCACCAAGCTCCATGTTTCATTTTTCATAAGAGCACTATACTCTTCTTGCATTGCCTTCAACCAGCAGTCGCTTGTTAAGGCTTCATCAATACTAGTTGGCTCAACTGCAACCAGTTCATCCAATGCCATAGCAGTATAGATTTTTGGTTTAAAAATTCCAACTTTGCTCCGGTAATCATTTGATGGCCTGCATTATGAGGTATAGTTCTATCTGATAGGCTTATTCCTTCTGCATCATTCTGAGCGTTAATTGGAACTTCTGATATTTCATTTCATGTTACCATCTCTGGATTTTTCCCATTATTTGAGAGTTCTACACCTCTTTCAGTACCAGTTTCTGTGTCTCCATTGACAAAGTTTGTTGCAGAGGAGACTTCAGGTTGTATTGTAGAAGCTGCAACTGTAATTGCAGGTATAGTGTGACTGTTAGGATCAAGGAAGGGAAGATAACTTATTTCAATATCATGTGACTGAGAGTAAGTTTGTCTATTTAGGAAACCTGTTTCGAATGGGAATTCAAGCTCGTTAAACACAACATGCCTAGAAACATAAATTTTTCCACTAGGACTTAGACATTTATAACCTTTGTGTGAGTCGCCATGGCCAAGGTAAACACATTTTTGGGAATGAAAACTAAACTTATGCTTCTGGTATGGTCTGAGACATGGAAAACAAGCACAGCCGAAGGTTTTTAATTGTTTGTAATCGAAACTCTTATCAAACAGGGATTCATAAGGTGATTTATGATGTAAAACAGGGGTAGGTAGTCTATTAATTAGGTAAGTAGCAGCTTTAAAGGATTCTCGCCAATAACAAAGTGGTATTCGAGCCTGAGCTAGGAGGGTCGGCCAGTTTCTGTGACATGTCTATGTTTGTGTTCAACTCTACCATTTTGGACTAAGGTGTAGGGACAGGAGTGTCTGATTTCTATACTAGACTCTACAGATATTTTGCTAAAACTTCTAAATTCTCCTTCCCCAATCAGTTTGCAGAGTTTTAATCTTCCTCTCAAACTTATTTTCTACAAGGTTTTTGAACTGGGTGAAGGTGTTAAGAGCTTCTGACTTGTGTCTCCTGGGGTAGATCCATGTAAACCTGCTATGGTCATCAACAAAGATTATGTAATATCTAAAACCTATGGTTGAATTCAAAGGGGCTAGACCCCAAACATCAGCATGAATGAGGTCTAGAGGTTGTGCTGCACGTGAGGATGAGATGTTAAAGGGAAGAGCATGAGATTTTCCAATTTTGCAAGAATCACAGAAAGTAGGAGATCCATTGATTTTGTTAAATTTGTTACATGACTCAATGACTTGGTTTAACACATGGTTTGAGGGGTGTCTTAACCTTCTATGCCAAAGATCAAGTTTAGATTCTGAAGTTGATTTAACTGAAGGATGTTCACTACTATTAGACTCGACTGTAAAACACTGAAGATTATTTTGATGGTTTGGCTTGAGGGTGATTCTTTCTGGCTTGAAACTTGACAACTGCATCTGGTACAACCCATCCTGAAGAGCTCCTTGCAACATAATCTTCTTCGTTTGGAGATCCTTCACAACACAACAATTAGAGTAAAACTCCATGAATACATCATTGTCATTAGTGAGCTGGGAAACACTAATCAAATTTCTTTTGATTGAAGGAACATGTAACAGTTTATTTAGCTCAGGTGACTTATAATCAAATGCAGAAATTTTCCCATTTCCAATATGAGCAATAGTCAGTTTATCTCCATTACCAACAAGTAGTTTTTCTTTACCTTCATATTTTACCACAGTATCCAGGTTACCTCTGTCTATTGTAAAGTGATTACTTGCTCCAGAATCAACATACCACGTTAGATCATCCAGGATTCGAGGCTTTGCTATATAGGCTGATGGGGCAGCATTGAGGTTATGCAGTCCTGAGTTTGCTAGTTTGCTTCCCGTGTACCTATCATCGAATCTGTTATAACAGTAACTTGCAGAGTGGTTGCTTAATCCATAGATTTGGCAGGAGCCTCTAGTTTCATTTTGTCTACCAATTGAAGTTCTACCTCTGCCCATTGTTCTCCCTCTAAAATCTGTTGATCTGATATTACCATTCCTCGAAAAAATCTTCCAGAACTAGAGCCAGTTCGATGTGCTAACTGGACACTCGAATGGTTTATATTAAATGAAGTGAAATTGTTTTTGACTTGATTTAAGTGTTCAAGTCGACTCTTAAATGTCATGAGTACTGAAGATAGTTCATACCAGGAGATAGTTTCTCTGCTACTTATATGTACTACAATGGGAGTGTACTCCTCATCCAACCCTAATAGAACTTGGGTAATTAGTTCACTTTGATCAATGATTTTGCCGGCGATTTCCAGATTATCAGCCAATTGCTTGATGGTGGTTAAGTACTGGTCCATTGTCATCACTCCTTTCCTTGTTCTTTGCAATTCACCAGTAAGAAACATTACTCGTGATTTATTCAGTATTTCGAAGCTTTCTTCGACTGCTACCCAGAGTTTGTTTGAACTCGTGCACCCTATGATCTTCATGATAATTTCTGGAGTCATGGATGAATATAGCCACCCCATAAGGAGTTGATCTGCTGAGTTCCACTTCTAAAATTCTGGATTTTGAGTCATCTCTACTGATTCATCCTGACCAACAGTTGTCTGGGTTGCTAGAAATTCTGGTGGACACGCCTTTGTCCCAAATATGTATCCTTCAAGGTTATGCCCTTTGATTATGGGCATAATCATGTTTTTCCACAATAGGAAATTGTTCCTATCCAGCTTCACTGATGGTGTCTGAGTTATGTTCATTCCAAATGCTGTGTTCTGGCCAATTGCTACTTGAACACTTGGGGCGGTGTTAAACTCAGACGGATTGGACTGATTGCTGGAATCGGTGTTGGCCATTATTGGCTATGATACCAAGTTAGAAAATAGGATGAAATGAAGCTTCTTGGATACATTAATCATTCAGGTTACATTGCTATATACACGAAGGAGAATGATCTAGAATTATTCTATTAACAGACACAAAACTAATTCTACAACTGGCCAACAAGATTGATTCTATTTTCCTGGAAATGAGCAACAGCAACGTGATTCTGTCTGCTGCTCAAACCGTAGCTGAGAAAGGTGTAGCTGAGTGTGATGAATTCTAACTCAAACCAACATATGCCTAGCCCTTTTTATGGAAGCATGCTAAACGATAAAAATTCATACCAGTTAAATACTAAAATAGAGACAAATATGCAAGACATTGAGCTACTTCTCTCAAGAATATTGAACTTTTGAAGATAGGAGTGCAAGTCTTAACATCGGATCATGCGAAGGTTACAGCTTGTCTCCACTGACTTAAATGAACTATTTAGTGTTAGATTTGATATTAAAGAAGCTGATTGTTATCCCATACGAATGAAATCATCTTGATTTATTAAAACTACCCCCATGAAAGTATTCAAATGGAGCAAACATTTTAGATTTTATGTTTAAACAAAAACTATTGTTCGTGGATTGGTTTTCCGAATCTTAAAGGGCTATGTTTTAGTGGGGAAAAAGAAATAAAATTAATCTACGGGAAAAAATACACAACTAGTAAACTCTAAGAATAACATTTCTTAACTAACAATATTGCAAATTAATTTCAAAGATTGGATGGTAAATGGAAAATAAAATTATAGATAATATAGTTTGTTTTTTGGCTAAAATATAATTCAAATTAGATCCCCCCCAAAAAATGAAAGAGTAATGCTATTTAGCCCTACTAGGGTTACAATCTCAGTCTAGGTAGCGTTAATGTGACATTAAATGATAGGTGAAATTAAATAAGTCATTTAATTTCACCTTTCATTTAACCTATCATTTAGAGCCACATAAACTGGGTTGTATCTCCAGTGGAGCTACATAGCATTATTCGAAATGAAATTATACCATTTATATTCTCTCCACCCACAATCAAACAAAATCTTACTCTTTCTAAAATCCTTGATTTCCAAAATTCTCTCATAATCCCTAAAACTTCTCCCAAGATTTTCGATTTGGAGCCACAACATTCTTGTTCAACATATGACAGTCAAAATTTAGACGAAAAATTGATGAAATTCGTTTAGTTGGAGAAGATGAAATTCGTATTTCAATAATCCGATTTTCTTAAAGCACATAAAGTAAATCTGTGATCAGATTTTGAAGGTATGCATACATCAAGCTCAGCATACAAATGATTTATAAGCAGTTTGGAGTTCCTGATGAGATATATAAGGAGTTTGGTTCATCTTGGCGGAATGCACACTATTAGGTATTTAATGTAATTGGCTATTCTGTGAACAAAAAGGACTAGAATTGCTATGTTGTAAGAAGCAGTGTGCAATTAGTGAAAGTTTATTGTTTTAGGTATAGGGTTCGAGAATGGAAAAGGGGAAAATGGCTCGAATTTTCACTAGACTGTCGTCAAGTCTTGGCTCGAGCTTCAAAAACAGAAACATCGTCATTAGACTGTAGCCTCACCTTTACTCGAGCGACATCCTATCGATCGACTGTCGCTAGACCTTCGCTCGAGCGATAGTGTTATCCGAGAATTTTTTAATTTTTTTTTAAAGGATCTTTGCTCAGCCCATTCATTCCATAACATACCTATAAATATCCTAAAGCCACATAACGATTTTTCTAAGTTTGATTGTTGAAAAAACACATAACCTCCATATTATTTTCATCCTTTAAAGCATTCAACCTTCATACTACATAGTATATTGTTCTTGATGGTGAGAAAAATATCAGATCTTGAATCCAAATACTAAATTGTTGCTTCCTTCGTATCTGTCGGAGATTCTGAAGATCAAGGAAAAGTGACTGGACTTCCAGTTGGTGAAGAACGCAGTGTTCTTCGTACGTTCACAAGAGATAGACGATCCACAAAGTTGGGAGTTACTGTAAGATATTGCAATCCAGGAGAGCTTTGAAAATTGCAGCTTGGAGTTAGTGCAGGAGCACAGAATCCAAGAGAACTGTTGGAATTGCAGTCAGTAGATCAGATAGTACGTGTCATCGTCTAGTTTGGTAGACTGTAAGTTAGAAAATTGTTTATGGTGAATTTTTTTACTGGCAAAGTGTCCGAAGTTTTTACCCAATTAGGATTTCTTATGATCATATTGTGCGTGATTTACTGCTTTTGTTATTAGTTAAATATTCTGCGGTATTCAAATACAGGGCAATTTAACTGATTGTTTAACCATCTAGAATTAATTAATTGGTAACTTATTGCTAGTTAATTAAAATTAATAAATTCTGTATTTACACCTATTCACCCCCTCTAGGTATAGTTTGGGTCGAACTACGTAATTTTCACACACAAAACAAGCATTGGATGAAAGAAGATAATGAGGAGATCAAATATATTCAGTATAGCTATTGACAAGGCCAGTGAACATCATACTCATTAAGAAGATGAGAACCCAAAGAGTGATTGTAGTTCTCTTGTGCCCCATTGATTAATAATCTAATTATCAAGAAAATTAGACAATAAATCATTTAATTTGGTCATTTTATGTTGAACAATTTTCTTTATTTCTTAACTCATAATTTCTAAACAGATTTTTGTATTTCAATCTTAGCATGAATGTAAGCTATTGATTGTGTGTTTTGTGTTGTATGTGACTAGGCTATATTTGACAGCGATTGTTTGGGACCAGATATGTGTAAACTGTTATTGTTTGTGACCATGTTTGTATAAGTTGTTATTGTTTGTTACTAGGCATATGTTCCATGATCAAGTTTGTCTTCATTGTCATTGTCTGTGATCATATTTGTCTTAACTTTGACTATATATAACCAAATTTATGTTAACAGTGACATGTGTAGCCAGACATCTATTAATAGTGAATGTTTGTAACGAAACATGTTTACATGTAAAAGTTTTGTGATCATTTGTATATTAACTATGACTATCTGTGATCAAGTCTATGTTAATTGTAACATGTTGTGACCAATAATGTGTTGTCTAATTCGATTTGTTATAATAAATATATTATCATAAATTTTATATGATAAAAAAATCTAAATTAAATAGCAATCATAAAAAATAGTTTGTCATCCACATTAACGTAACAAATATTATCTATATTATTAAAAATTTGAAAACATTTTTCTGCATATCCATAATAACCAATAATTACAATTACATACTGGTCACAAATCACATAATGACATAATTACAAAGGGCAATTTATAGGTCACAATTATAAATTTCGTAGCAAATCATACGTTTTTATAGGTCACAAATTATTTATTAGCCACAACTTACCAAATTAATTGGTCACAACTTATTGTACAATAACAAATTATCAAATTAATTGATTACAACTTATCTCACGATCACAAAATTAATTTATCGTAACTTATTTATCGATCACAAGCTTACAAATTATAGATCATAATTACAAATTTAGTCACAAGTTACATATTTTTTAGATCACGTATTATTTATTAGTCATAAATTACTCGTTTTTATTGCTGACAAATACCCAATAATTGATCACAATCTTCATCTCACCCACTCTACCCATCACCACCAGTGCCACAAAAAAATATAGATGTCACCTCATCACCTCATCATTACCACCACCATACAAATCTGTAACCAAAATCCTGCTGTCACCTCATCACCACCATTATTACTACACAAATTTGTACCTCCACCACACGAGTCTATACTTCCACCTGCACCATCACCGCACAACCACCCGCATCACCACCTACACGGTCTGTATACCATAAACCCACCACCATACAGTCATCCTAATTTGAACTCTATTAACAGCCATTCTATCCTGCAGCACACTTCAAATTTGAAATCCATTAACAAACGGTGCCAAAATTCTGAGGGATCGAAAATTATGCGAACCCACATAGCAATGGTAGCTACGAAACCCACACAAGATTGATTCAACCCAAAAAAGTCGAGAAATCAATATTTAAGCTTGATTCAAAAATATTGAATCAAGGAACAAAAAAAAATCGCTAACAATATGTTGACCATGTGATTACACAACTCAAGAATTTCACTCGATTTGTTTGAATGCCACAAGAAATATTCTTGACAAGTTCACGATTAATTCAATGAAAAACGAGAATAAAGAATATGTCATGCAATAAAATCTCTCAAAATTGTGTGTTTTAGTTAATAGAATGAGTCATATTTATAGGAAACTCATAAAACCTTGCTAGAAATTAAATGGAATTAAACTATAAAAATAACAAAATATATTACAAAATAAAGTTTAACTAAAATAGAATATTACGTGAGATTTGGAAAATTCGCGTCCAAAATTGCACTATGCTGCCGCATAAGCTTCCTGCATACGATCGCATAGGCCAATTGACAGCCTTCAATTTTGATTTGATATAGAGGCATGCAGCCGCACCCAGTTTTGTACTATGCGGTCGCATAGCAATCTGTCTTGCCTCCAAATTTTGAGTCATGGATTCCAAAGCATTACATCTTGTTTCCGCTCCCATGCCCACATAGAACTTGGGATTTTGCTTGTTAACTTCAGTGTCTTGGACTCCATAGATTGAACGAGTGATTTCGTGCTTCATTGACTCTATTAAATCTCAAATTTGCCCTTATCCTCTTCTCAACATACATCGAACCCTCAATAGTTTGTTGTCTTCCTTAGATCACATCACAAAGAAGAGAGATTAACATAAAAGTGGATTCTACATACATAATATACAAACAGTAACTTGCGCCGCCATGTGACGAAATATGTGATGGTCTAAAGAAAATTATTTTAGAGATATACTTTGTAAGCTTTAGCAATCTGTTAAGAAATTGAAGAACTATAGAGAGAGTTTTTATCTGTAAATGTTGAAGAACGTGTGTATCGTGTGTGCATTGTAGAGAAGACAATGACGTGGTGATGATGCTTGAAGAGAGACTGAGTAGAGGTGATTGTTATGGAAATAATTTTAAACAGATCTCATTAGATAAACATAAAACAGTTTCCATACTAATTATATATTAAATAATTTAATAAATTTTCATTATCTGCTGATTTGTGAAATTAAAACTAATCCTACTTATTTTTGTATAATATATTTTATTCAAAAAATTCTGATCTAATGTAGCCTCTCCTTTTATCAATTAATTGGGCCTGTGATGGTGTTTTATGGGCCAGCGTAGTATGCCACTTACTAGGCCACTTTAACATAGGGGATGGGCTTAACACTGGAAAAGAATTCTTGGAGGCCCATTTAGATCAAAGTGCTTTCTTGTTAAAGTTAATAATTAGGGAATTTATCATTTCTAGTCCCATAATTAAAAAAAAATACCAGAAATACTATAACTTCTTTTAAAATACCAATAATACTAATTATTGAATAAAAAATGCTTGCATATTAATACGGCAATATTTACTAAAACCAGAATATTTAATAAATTAATCTCTTCTGAAAGGAAAACTTGGTAGGAAAACTTTATTTTCAAAATGACAAACAATTTCCGTCTTCAATTTCGAGTTTAGATGACGGGTTATGTTGTTTCTATTGATAATCAAAATCGCTACATTCCTCGTTCTTGTTGCTTAAATTGAGTTGTAATAAAATGAATTGGTGCAATGTAATCTGTTCTTTTTATTTTTATTTTCCTTTTTCGATTGTAATTTTATATATTGATATTTTACCCGTGTTTTGAATTAACCCTGTTGAAGATTTCAAAAGAGCAGCTCTGGTTAAAATTTCAAACCTCAATATACCAGGTAGCATGACATACTACGTTGTTTTGTAGGATTTGTGTTGTTCAAAGATCATTTTTAACATGTTATGTTACATTATTTGTTATAAATGTCTTACATATATTATTGCATATACTACATGATCTACTATATGTCAATAACATCAACTTTTACATATGTTATATTGTCTATCCAATTTATCTTCAGTTACATTATCCATTACATTATGTGTTACATAATTCTAAGAAAATATTGCACCATGTTGTTTATGGAAACTGTTAATTAACATCACCTATAATGTAATAGGTAATATCAACTATTACATTTGTTAGTAGAATTAATAGAAGAAAATTCCCTAAAAACGTTTTCATTTGCGACATACCCCCTACATATTGAAAATCGTATAAAATCCCTCTATTTGAGACTTTATGTGCGAAATACAACATTTTTTGGGCGAAAAAAACTCCCTACCGTCCAATTCCGTTAGTTTGACCGTTAAAAACAGTAAAATTTGTCAAAATTAAAGAGGAATAATTGTAGTTGTGAACCCAAATTTAAATTTATTTTCTTTTTGTTTTTACAAATTGCACCAAAATCTTTTATTTGTATCACCTCGAATTTCAAACCTTTAAAACTTTATCTTCTTCCCCACTTCCGCCACATCCTACCCCCCACTACCATGAGAAGCAGCAAATCCCGTAACTTCAGCTACCTATTACCATGAGAAGGCAGGAACACGACCCACCAGCCTCCAAACCTACTTTTATAATCTTAAGTTCACTTTCCTTTAGTTTTTTAGTCTCATAAGCCTTCAGCTTCCATAAAAAATGCCGTCGAAGCTCGATCCCTCTCGAGTCGTCGAATTATTTGTCCGAGTTATCGACGACGAGGTCGGTGTTGCCAACTCCCTTGCTCCCAAAATTGGACCGCTCGACCTCTTCCCCAAGAAAATTGGAGAAGACATCGCCAAGGAAATCGCTAAAGACTAGAACAGCGTGACCGTCAAGCTTACTACCCAGAATCGCTAGGCTAAGGTCACTGTCGTCCCATCTGCCGTTGGCCTGGTCATCAAAGCACTCAAGGAGCGTGAGCGCATTAGCAAGAAGACAAAAAAATCAAGCATAACGAAAATCTTTCTCGATGACGTAATCGATATTGCAAAAGTGATGAGTCCGCGCTCCATGACAAAAAATTTGAGCAGTATTGTAGAGATTTTAGGGACGTGTGTGTTGGTTGGGTGCACCGACTAGGGGTGATTTTGTCAAAACTAGGGAGAAAATCTCCTTGGTTGGGCGATCAACTAGGATGATTTCTTTCGGTTTTCAACCTAGCCCTCGCGAGAAGTCTCCCCTTGTTGGTGGTCATTGCGGTGGAGGTAGTTTGAGATTGCTCAACTGGGGTGGGATGTCGTGGGGTGGAAGAAGTGGGGGTGGGATGTGGTGGAAGTGGGGGAAGAAGATAAAGTTTTAAAGGTTTAAAATTGTGGGTGATACACATAAAGAAATTTGGTGTAATTTGCAAAAAAGAAAAAAAAAACATTTAGGATCACAACTACAATTATTCCTCTTTAATTATGACAATTTTTACTATTTTTAATGGTCAAACTAACAGAATTGGACGGTAAGGGATTTTTGCACAAAATGTTTCAAATATGGGACTTTTCTGCGATTTTTAATGGGTATAAGGTATATCGCAAATAGAAACGTTTTTAGGAGGTTTTTTTGCTATTAATCATTTGTTAATACATTGGAGGTTAGTGGACTATTACATTCTATACATTATAATGTAACATGATATGAGATATTCACATTATAATGTCACCAATGGAGCTATTTGTTCAGAGATGTTATTATGATGTTGCGATGGCTTCCAAGGAAGTAGGAACCATAATATATAACGTGCAAATTGAACTTCAACAAAAAATATTTTATGTATAATCAATTTGAATTTGGAAGATTTTGAAGTATGATTACAGATTACTAAGGTTGGGATTCTAAAGTTTGAGATATAATTTTACGATTGTAATGATTTGAAGTGATTTATACATTTTTTATTGTATTTTAACTTATTCAAAATAGTAAATTTGAATTAATAATAATAATAATTGTTGTCCCCCAAATCCGAAGTCCCACGTCAGGCTGCCACGTGTGACTGCCATATAAGCTCTTAGACGGATGACAAGAGGAAAGGAAAAGTCAAAGTCAAAAGAAGGAACCGTGTGTCCGAGGCCCTCCCATGCTAAGCTGGAAACCATCCGAGGTCCTTCAGCATGCGAATTATGAAGTCCCACAGACCTGGGGGGTCGAAGCACTT
>CAIGRF010207989.1:0-14827 GCA_903798235.1 Fraxinus ornus
CTTTTAATGTGTTTGATGCTGATATGAGACATACTGGTGACGTTCTTCAAATTGCTTGCTGATTGGGTAAATGCCTTTTTTGACGAGTTTGAAATGTATATGCCACGTATTGTAGATGCAAATCGTATTAGGACCTAAAGTAATATTCAACTTATACCTTTTCTTCTAACTATTGAACTATTGACATATTCTGGTACTGAAATGATGAAGGTAGCAACTTTCACGTCTTACATTGATTCTATTGCAATTATTTACATCAATTTGAAAGTCTTTTAACTTAATGTGCCTTTCATCCCAATATGTTGAAAGCAGTTTTTCTTCAATATTATTGACGTTTGCAAGTAGAAGGCAATTTCCGCAATTCACTAGTTTGTTTAGATATTGGACTAACAACTAACTGTGAACTACAGGTAAAATCTTTGCTCAGCAACGCTAAAACAGGTGGCCCCTTGAATGTCTCTGGGACATCATCCGGTACAAATGCTGCGGCAAGCAACACATTACCTTCAATGTTTCCTGCTGGCAGTACCCCTCCACTTTCACCCAGAAGCTCAGCGGGTTCACCTCGGGTAATGAAACAGAGAGCGGGCCCATCTGCTTTAGGATCTCCCCTGAAATTAGTGAGCGAGCCTGTGAAAGAGCTTATACCTCAGGTTAGATTAGTTTTCTGTATAATCTCTCATAAATTTCTATATTTATTTTGGTAGTGGTTCTGGGTTTGCAGTTTTTGTTTGCTAATGCTTATAGTGGAATGCAGTTCTATTTTCAAAATGGTTGTCCTCCACCGAGTGAATTAAAAGAACGGTGCTTGTTTAGAATCAATCAGTTTTTTTATGGTCACATGGACGGACTCCAAATGAATGGTGAGATTTACAACATATTCATATGTTTTTCTTTACTTATTATAGAGCATGCACGTGAAACATATTAGTTCCGAGAATGTCAGGGTCATTTGTTACGTTATCTACTCGTGCTTATGATAGACCTGAAACTCACAATATAAACTATCTTGGATATTTGATGATGAGCGGTATGTTAATTAGACTAATTTTCCATGGGATATCAGAATTTAAACCAGTTACCAAGGAAATATGCAAGCTTCCATCATTCTTCTCCACCGTGCTTTTTAGAAAGATTGACTCTGATGGCACTGGAGTTGTAACCAGGTATGTGCTATTCTACTCATTTTTTTGAGTTGTTTTATCGACATGCATGCCGTTGTGAACTTCTTTCTCTACTAAATGCACTAAAATGAGAAAGGATCAACTTTACACCAGGTAATTAATCAAGGAAAATAAATAAATAAATATAACAGCTGGTTCAACTTCTTTAAATATCAAAATGTTGGATTGTGTGCTGTTTGTTTGACGTCTACTCGTATTTAAGCAAATTGGAATCAGGTAACAAGTTGGCATCCTGATGGTCTTATAAAATTATTAACTTTAGTATTATTTGCAAAAGCACTCAGTCTTCTTTGAACTACTAAAACTTGGCAAGCGTGGCTTGTTTAATAAAATGTACTGAAATGGTAGGTTTTGGAACACATTTATCCCTTCTAAGTTATGAGACTGCTGCTGTAATCTGTCTTGTTTCTCCGTGTTTGTTTCTGTTTTCTCAAAATCTTTTTTAACTGCGGATGCATGGCATTAAGTTATTGTTTGATTTATACTAGTAAAGCAGGCCACCTTTTCTACGTTAGTACGAAATCCTGTCATTTTGTAAATTATTAGATTTTGCATGTGCTGAAGCCAAGGTCATCATTATGAGGTGGTTGATGTACTTGAAGTTGAAGGAGAATGCTATCAAAGAAGTGCGAGTTATAGAATTTTATTCTTTTTTGTCTAGAACTCTCTTATTATATTTCGATGAAGGCACTGGGAGTGCAGAACTTGAAGTCCGTATAGAGATGATAATGGAAAAGAGAGAAGGCAAGGAAACAATCAGAAGAGCCTCCCTTAACTTCATGTAAAGTTCTTGAAGAAAAGTGAAGGGGAAGGACCTCTTTTAGGAATTTATTGTCCACAAGATAGAAAGTCTCAAGGTTCTTATAATGCCTTCTTTTTTTTTAAATTCATTAGAGCTTACACTCTTCGATAATTGGGAAGGTTTGGGGGAACATTCACCTGTTTGATGATATTTGCTTAGTCTTTTAGGAGAAATTGATTTTGCTGGGAGTGAGTCTGTTCTTTATCTGTTTGCAATTTGGTGTTCTCTGAACAGTTAGCTGTGTCAGAAAAAGAAATTACTTTGCAACTTAAATCCAGAAAGCTTAAGTTCCAATGGATTTGAATGTATTGTTACATAAGGTATGCTTAAATTGCAGCAATAATCTGAGTAAAAGGGAAAGAAGGTTGGAAACAGAAATTACTGCAAATGGTCTCAATTCTAGGCCAAGGCCAAAACCAAAGTAAAAAATCACAACATAGATAATTTTCAAAAACAAGATTCCTTGAGTACTTCTCAGGTTTTAACTGCACCTCTGATGTATAGGTAATTATTAGTGGCTTAAAATTTCTCTAACAGCAAAAATTAGCAGCTAAGTGGAGAATTACTTTTTTTTGATAACCGTAGATGTCCAGGTCAGCTTGCGCGCACCTCGACTAATCCCACGAGGCTTTGAAGTTTACAGCCTGATACTCAGTGGCCTTGAGGGGACTCGAATTGGTGAACATTGGGGAGCAAACCCACCAATTTAGCAACCCCTTAGGGTTAGCTAAGTAGAGAATTACATGATTGAGTAGACTAAATCAAATAGTTAAGCAACTACTATATTTAACAGACAACTTAACAGTGTTTAAGGAAGCTAAAATCTAGCTTTTACTGTATCAGTTTCAATTGGTACCCGTTGATTTGCACTTACGATCTTGATTAATGATTTTGACTAATATTTGTTCGGTTAAATTAATATACTCTTACTTTGTCTATCACTTCACATACAGGGATGCATTTGTTGATTATTGGGTTAACGGTAACATGTTGACTAAAGATGTACCAACGCAGATATACACAATCTTGAAGCAGCGAGATCTCATATTCTTGAGTCAGGTTATAAGACAAGCAAAATGCCCCGTCATGCAACTTTTAGTTTAATGATATTTATTTACCCCTCTTCTTATTTTTGCAATACCCATCAACTTGATAATAGGAAGACTTCAAACCTGTGCTTCGAGAACTTTTGGCAACTCATCCGGGGTTGGAGTTCTTACAGAGTACACCTGAATTTCAAGAACGATATGGTATATTCTATGTTATTTACTCTTTTTTCTTGCTAAGTTTATCCTTGTATTTTGTTTGCTTTACATATATTATGTTGTTGATTTTTCATTGTTATTGACATTATGGTAAAAGCAAGTATGGGACAAGCTATATTTTCAGAAAAAACACATAAGAGTACTACCACATATATAGAGTATATAAGACTTCCTACACTTTCAAGAAATCTTAACTTTTTAACTTCCTTATTCTTATTTTATAATTATCTCATGCTCCTAGTAGAATTAAATTTCCTAACTCTCTTATACTCATCTAAATCCCTTCAGGGCCTACTTGGGACATTTTTCACCGGTTTTGACCTTTTTGGGTGGCACCGTTTTTGAGAGGTTGGAAAAATCGGTGCTTGTTAGCGTTCTCACGCACTTTTAAGTGTAATTTTGGCCATTTCTCAAATTCTCTTCCAATTTTAACATTTATAAAATAATTATTTTCAAGGGACATTTTTTTAAAACTAACTTGTAAATAAAAAACATTACCAAAAAAAATTATTTATAAGCAAAGAAACTACTTTATAAGTAAAAAATTATTTATAAAGTTAAAAACTAATAAGATAAAAAATCACTTGTGTAAAAAATTGTTATAAAATAAAAATACTACTAATAAGATAAAAGTTCACTTAATAAAATTTAAAAAGTTACTCGGAAGTAAAAAAAATACTCTTATAAAAAATTATTTAAAAATACAAAATTAACTTATAACCGTAAAATTTACTAATAAGTAAAAAATTAAGTATTAAAAAAAATTTAATTATGTAAATATTTCACTTAAGTAAAATATCACTTGTAATAAAAAATTTTCACCAAGAGGTACATATATAATTTTATTCTTTTAAAAAACTTTCGAAAACGCTAAATAAAAAACTCTAAAACATGGGTTAGATTGTTTTAANTTAAGAATCGCTACTAAAAAACTCAAAATCGGATCTTTCATAAACATCCAAAATCGGTACCTCAAAACTCCCAAGTAGGCCATTATAGTTATCTCAACAGTATCATTATGTTGAAGGATATCAACAATCAGTTCCAAAAGGCACATATTTCTAATGACTATTCTTTAGACTTACCTTTTAATTTTATAGATTTGTTTCAGTGTATATAATCCTCATTGGACTTCCATTACAACCTATTGTACTTTTACACTAATGAGTATGAATGACCTAAGCTTAAAAAGTTTCTTATAATATAACTAATAAAGTTGTAAAATAAATAATTTTATTGATTAAAACTGAAAATAAATTATTAATTTTATTACTTATTTTGATAATAAAGTTACTTTCAATTAAGCAACTTTTTACTTTTAACAAAAAGTTAGTTATCTAAACATGTTTGGAAACAAAATGTTAACTTAAATGTAAATTTTACTTATCTCTAAGCCTATTCAACTTGCTAAGTCATTATTACTAATTATAACCAAACTTGAATCCTAGTTACTAATTGGGGCAACACAATCCTATGTAATAACTCATTGTCAGTCTTATTCCTACTATAAGAAAAAGACATTGTATGTGCTTCGTTTTAGTTCTAATTAACACAAACCTTTATATTCCACAGCGTTCCTCAAAAGTCGTGACTTACTAGTTATCTCCCTATTAGTTTCATCATCTAATGGTTAGATTTGAATGCCACAAGGGACCTCATAGTTAACTTTTCTTGGGTCAACTTTCTTGCACAAATATGAAAAATTCATACAATTTTAAATAACGTGCGTGTTTTATGTGTGCATCTGACTGCTAGAATTAGAAAACTCTCGATTTGACTAGGTTTCAGGCGTTGTTTTTTTGGTGATATTGACTGCATCCTCCTGTGCTTGCCTTTTCTATTGATTCCTACATATTGGATAGAAAATAATTCTTTTACGAGGCGAGGGATGAATCGAAAAATGATTATTACGATTTGCATTTGTTTCACTGTTAAACTTTTTTTCTTCTTCCCATTTATCCATCATTGTAGACAGTCCAGTCTATATAGCATATGAAATTAGACATATCTCATGATGTGAGATGCAAAATCACCTTCAACTACAGAAGAATTAAAAGATGTATGGATGGTATGAAGTGCTCAGACAAGAATTTTTGATAACCGAAAAGTTCATACATTCTCAACCAAGAAATACTGAATTCACTTTTGGATTGGCCATGAAAAGAAGAAACCCTGAAATGTCACACTAATAGAGTTGAAAACATGACGTGATCAATTTGACCTGACGCTCGTTCAAGCCTTTAACAACACATGAAAATATGAAAAAACAAAAGCTTCCCTTTCCCCCCAACCCCTCAAAATCTATGGGAAAGGTACACTTCTCTTGGATTGGTCAGTTAGGAGAGAGGAGGTATTCCTTTTTTGGTAATACCCATCCGAGGCAAAACCAATAAAAACTAATCTATCTAATTAACAGTTTGGACTGCGTAGTTAATATTCCGAATTTAAATGTTGGTTCATTGGATAACCCACGCCTATTAATGAGATGAAGGCATTTTATTATTATTATTTTTTTGGGTTTCTTTTTCTCATTCAAGAAGTTTGCACGTCTTGTAAGCTTATCTATGAATAAAGGAAAATTAGAGTGAGTTGAACAGGACCTTAATTCAAGACTACGATGAAAGGAAGAGTTACTTACACTACTATCTCATAACTGCAACGCCATCATAATAATATCTTGATAATATTGATGCTTCTAACATAAATCCCTTTCCTCTTTGGCGTCCACTGTACTAGGCACCTTAATAAAAATAATAAAAAAACACTTTTCTTATCTCTGAAGTAAGTAGGTTGCCCCATAGTAGAACTTCCTATCACAAAACTAAACTTTTTCTATGACACAATTGAATTATACCTTATTCTATGCTTACTCACTGTCTCCCATAATTTTGTAACATATAAATGTGGTTAGGTTAGAAAATCTTGAATTTATTCTTTGTTCTTGTAAATAGGCTCAATGACACACGTCTTCTATTCACGTGCCTTCTGACTTTTTAAGATCCATTGAATAATTTTCCCAAGCATGAAATGGCTACCTTTTACATGAGACACTTCAATACAGTTTTTGGCTGGACCAATTGGTTTTTCTCATATTTATCCTCTTTGTAAGCTTCCTGCTCTGATCTAATTCTTCTAATATAGTTAAGTTTTATATCTATGGTGGATTAACTGATTCTCATATCACATCATGGCTTATATTAATGATTTGTCAAAATTATCTCTCCACATATTTTTATCAAAGTATATAGTACATTATTGCAAGATGTCTGAAGTTTCAACCATTTTGGGCTCCAATTTGTTCTACTATTTATTCTATGATCTTGCTATCCAAATTTCATTGCAACTGCTATGGAGTGGTGTAACATGTTGTAAGGTTTACCTTTTTGAGGGATAATCCTTGGTCAAACGCTTTGGTAAAAGATTTACTTGAAAAGAAAAATGCCAAAAAATAAAGTTCACTTTTTTGGGCTATACATGTTTGGATAACTAATTTTTTTTTTCTTAATTTTAATTTAAAAAAGCTATTATTTTAGAGAAGTTACTTAAAATGGTTACCCTTAATTTAATGTCAAAGTACGCAACTTATTTTCAAATCTTGTCTATAAAAAAATTATTTATTTTGAAACTTAGCGTTTATTTGGCACAATTTATTTGAAAATAATTTTTCTTCAAACTTATTTTCAACCCACATTTTCCCAGTAAAATAATTTTGTACGTTGACCCGTAATTTTTTCCTACTTTTTAATACCCATTCTCCAAAAAAAAAATAAAAATAAAAAAAATAAAAAATAAAAAAAATTCATTTTTCACTTCAATTAATCTCTCCCAAACAAACACTTAGTTATTTACTTATAAGTAAATTTATTTGCTAGTATACTTTTGAAACTTATCCAAATGCTCTTAAATTATAACTTTTTCGTAATATTATGGCCCCGTTTGGTACGGATTAAAATCCAATTAAAATTGAAAATATGGCCGTTATTGGGCCCCACTCATCTAATAAAAGTCAACAATAACGGTTAGTTTTTTAATTTTAATTCGATTTTAATCCCTATCAAACGGGCCCTATATTGCTGAATTTACAAAATGGCTTTGACATATCTTTGATGTGAAAGGGCCAATATATCCTCTTTGTCAAAAATTAATTTTTCATAAAAATATGAGACACCACGTGGCATTATGGATACATATCCTAGACGTGTAGGATAATGTTCTTTCAATTTAAGAAACTTAGAAAATAATACAAAAAATAGGATATTTGACGTGGCGTGTTGGATACGTGCTAGCATGTTTGAGACAGTCGATGTTTGATGGTTATTATTTTTTTTTTATCTATCTTTACCATTTTCTTGTGTTAATTGGTTCTTTGGGTAGTATGCAAGAACTATTCATATTAATGACTTTGACCAAAGCGTTTTGAGTCACTTTTAGCCTGTATATTTGACTTCATGTTCAAGTTAGAATTCCAAGCATTTTTAGAGTGGGTGATCAACGTTATAAGGTATCTGTTCACATCTGTTTCCCAATATTGGAAATGTTAAAAAGATTTTATTCTGAAGTTATATTTTTATGCTGGTCATTGTTTTGTGTGCATTAGTTTTGAAGCAAGTTTTATGCTGGATGATGATCTTCAGCATAGAATGTTACTGACCTTTTGATAGCTTAGTTTTTATTTCCTTATGGCTGCTTTCATACTGCTCGTGTGATCATGTTGCTTTGGCTAGCCAGGAGGCATGTGTTGAGTTGGTTGGCTGCCAGCATGAATATTTTTTGACTTTGTTGACCCATTACTGTTTGAGTTTAGTTCCAATTTTTGGCAAGTTTAGTCCTTATATTCCTTTGTTGAATTCTAACAGTTACAATTTATTGTTGGCCAGCTGAAACTGTGATATATAGAATATTTTACTATGTGAATAGATCGGGCAATGGTCGTCTTACCCTCAGGGAGCTAAGACGTTCAAATTTAATAGCTGCAATGCAACATGCTGATGAAGAAGAGGATATCAACAAAGTTTTGCGGTAAATAGCTCATTACTGGTCTTGAGGAAATGCTTGTTATTTTTTTTCACAAGGGCAAATAAATAATACCATCGCTTGGTAAAGTTCCTTGATAAGACTGTTATTAGAATGTCGTAGGATGGCTTTTTAGAAAGTGTACACAGTCTTGTTTGGTTTGGTCACCAATATTAAATTTCTCGTCTTAAGAAAAAAATTTCGGCACGGAAACCTCATGCCAAGGTTTTGATTAACCAAATGAATGGACATACTACGATATGCTAATTTATCTTATCTTGGAGTTTTACATTGCTGTGTTGTTTTCGTATGATCATATATCATATTAACATAGATTCATATTGATCTCCATCTTCTGATTCCATTTTACCTATTGTTGCAGGTACTTCTCTTACGAACATTTTTATGTGATATATTGCAAGTTTTGGGAGCTGGATACAGATCATGATTTTCTGATTGATAAAGAGAACCTTATTAGATATGGTAATCATGCACTCACCTACAGGATTGTTGATAGAATATTCTCTCAGGTTTGTCCTTTTTAATGATTTTTCTAGAAAATCCATATTCCGTACTTCTTTCATGAAATTTGATCTATTTGTTATTTAATGCTACTTCCATTGCTTGTAATATAAAATCTTTTGAATTTGACTTAGATTCCAAGAAAGTTTACCAGTAAGGTTGAAGGAAAGATGGGATATGAAGATTTTGTTCACTTCATATTGTCAGAAGAGGATAAGTCATCGGAGCCTAGTCTTGAGTACTGGTATGTCTATTGCTTGATTTATGAATATTAAGAGACATTTTGCCATTGTCCATGTGTAGACTAGCACCTTTGAATTTTCTTCCTAATGTGATCTAATTGAACCCTAGCTAATCATAGAAGAAATTTATGTTTCAATTTTTTTTTTATCAATGAACAAGGGAGAATAAAGTGACAGTGAGTTCTAGAATTCTTAGTTGCTAATGTGATGGTCTTCAAAGTGGAGAAAATGGTAACGTGCTCTTACAGCTTTGATCTTTGGGATCAGGAAATTATTTTAACCTGAATCACATTGAAGCCTTGCCGTGTTTGTAGTTCCCTGCCCTGCATTCCCAACAAAAACTGCATTAGGTACCTTCTCGTGGTGGGGATTGCTTAATTGAGGAAGTAAAATCTGGTTTTGGTTTTTATATAGAGAGCATGGCTGTCAATTTTCTCTCAGAGTTTCCAATAGGGGTTGGGGATGTATGAATGATTTATATGGGTAGATATTTGACTATAGTTTCTGTTGGATTTCTTGGAATTTGGTAAAAATTATGAATGTTCTTCATTGAAGTCACATCATGGGGGATTTGGAACACTGTTTTGGCACCTATCTTATTGCAACTGTTTCTTTTTTACCTTTTTTAGTTGACTTGTGGTGCCTCTTAAGTGAAGTATAATCATCTGAATTTCGATGCTTTCCATCCTTGATGGGTTTCATTAAATTCAACTTGTTTGTTCTATCTTTTATATATGGCAAGTTGAATGTCTTTTATCAGGTTCAAGTGCATAGATTTGGATGGGAATGGAATTATTACAAGGAATGAAATGCAGTTCTTTTACGAGGAGCAGTTACATAGAATGGAATGCATGGCCCAAGAGCCTGTGCTTTTTGAGGATATTTTATGCCAGATGGTTGACATGATTTGTCCGAAGGTGAACATCTTTAGATTGTATTTTTCTCTCTTTAGAATTTTGAATTTCATCCTTTGTTTTCTTATCTTATTCGTGCTTTCGGTGTTTTAAGAGAAGTCGTAAGGAGCAGATTCTTGGTTAAATAATGTTTGGCCGGGAGTTTGAGAGCATGAAAATGAAAAACTTAAAAGAGCAGGAGTCCTATTAATAAAATTTATTAGAATAATAAAACCAAGAAAACAAATCTAAATGCACTAAATGGGATCCATTAGTGCAAACAACTGATTTCTCCGAAGCATAGTCTCTCTCTCTCTCTCTCTCTCACACACACACACACACACACCCCGAATGATCATCTGTCCACAGAACAAAAGAAATATTTTCTTCTTCAGCCCTATCTGCCTTCTTCCCACTGCCAAGGATTGTGGCAACGTTTAATGATTTGCTCAAACTAATAATAGGTGGAACAGCTTGGAGGAGTGTATTAAACTATCATCAAGCAAATTTGTTAACTAAAGACAATTAGAGTGTGATCTTGCCTGAATCATGTGACATAGAATAGATCAAGAAACCTATATTACATTATGTTAATTTTTTTACCTGTTCGGTTTTTACCTGTTCAGAAAAAAAGTTTTATCACAAATCATAATTCTTAAAACTTTTCTAATTATGCATTTATTTTGCCCGATGAGATTGTAATATCCAGGTTGCTTCAATGTATAAAATGTGACTTTTTAAAAAAATTTAGCTTGCATTTAGGCAATCTGATAGCATGTAGAAGCCTCATAGATTTTTCCTGGAAAAGCTATGCTTTGAGAAGAGCTGAAATGAAGTAGACTGGTAGGATGTAATTTGCTGGCACTGTCTGATTTGGATCTCTTGACAAACTTGAAAGCTAGTTATGCAAATTCTTTAGATCACGGGTTTAGAGTGCTAATTAATTTAGCGTCTAGTGAGCCATTATGGCTTAACAAGTTGCTCCTGTAATATAAATTGTCTTCCAGGTATATAACATCTTGTGATTTTGAAATTGTTCCATTTTCAGGATGAGAGCTATTTTACGCTGCAGGACTTAAAGGGCAGTAAGCTCTCGGGCAGTGTTTTTAATATCCTTTTTAACCTCAATAAGTTCATGGCTTTTGAAACTCGTGATCCATTTCTAATCCGTCAGGTAATTGATGCGAGTTTATTTATTTGTATGTGATATTTGACGATGAAGTGTTTTGAGATATGCTTAGCCAGGTTTGTCAAGTCTTTTGCCTTTTTCCTTGAACAGGAGCGTGAGAACCCAAATTTGACCGAATGGGACCGCTTTGCGCACAGGGAATATATTAGGCTATCGATGGAAGAAGATGCAGAAGATGCCTCTAATGGAAGTGCAGACGTCTGGGATGAATCACTTGAGGCTCCCTTTTAAATTCTGTTTGGTGAGATTTTTTATGCCTATTCAAGCCAAATTTATTTATTGTTGGCAGTTTAATAGAATAGTGCATAACCACATCTATATTTCAATTGGTAATTACGATCCATTGGCTTACCAATCAACCACTTCAGAAGTTATCTTGGTAAAATACATTCAAAGTTTGTTGACGATGGTAGTGTCAATTTAGTTCCAAAATTTTGGCTCCATAGTTTTGGACGTAGATGACAGAAATTCTTAGTAGAAAAGCTTTTTTGGAAAAATATCTGGGTGAAACAAGTAGAATAAATTTTGAGATGTGAGATTTTTGTCTCATTTTTTGTTGAGTCCTTCTAGTTTCTTTTCTTTGACACAAATAAAAAAAATATAAAGTGTTGTATTTTGGTTAGCCATGTTACCATTTTACGTAAACGAATGAATTTATCATGACAGTGGGTACTAAATCTTTTCGTCTCGTCTACTCAGACCACAGATGTACTTGAGATGCCAGGACGAAAATCAGAAGTTAAATTGAAATATTTTAATTGGTTGATATCGGCTAGCTTACCACTAAAAATTTCTGCTTTCAGACTTCAAATTCAGTTATTGATAATATATATTTTTCAGATGTTTATAATGGATTCTTTGTTTCAAGTGGGCTATCAAGCAGAAAACGAGTAGTTTTGTGGGGGCGATAATACGTCAAAAAGGATCAGCAGCGTTCTCTGACCCCACCAGTGATTTGTTGGAAGCCTGTTTATGGAATTTCGAGCATACCTGCACATAGCATACTCTGGTCGAGCTAAAGGATCGTCAACTCCATTTGGATTAAAATATTAAAGGACTTGGCCGAATGTTGACTGGTAATCAAATGGAGAAATTTACCTACTTAAACAACTTGCATCTTTCTGTTGTCTAGTTTTAAGAAACATTTTTATTAATTATTTCTTTTAGAATATGTAGTATTTTTCCTAGCACATTATTCTTGATGGGATTAGCGTGGTTAAGGTGCAGTACTATGCTTTTTCTTGTTGGCCTTTCTTTAAATCTTTTAGATTCTTGACTTGTAGTTGCCTGTGTTCAATTTGTGTCATAAGGGAGTTTCTGTAATGATTTTGGTTTTTTCCTTCTTTTTAATTTAATCTTATTACAAGGGTGGAAAATAGGTGGAAAGAAAATGAATTCCAAGGAAAATAATTGCTTATAATTTGTTTTCTAGGGAATTGTTAATTAATTGTATTTGATTGATATAATTTTCCACCCGAAAAAATTTTAAAATTTTGAATCTTTTTGTTTTCGTTTGGATTTGTTTTACATGAAAATTATCTATTAAAGTGATAATTTTTTCCGCAATGGGTTATAAAATTTGTTTCCATTGCCAAAAAAAAAAATCCTAAAAAATCAAATTTTTCCATCAAAGTTTAGTGTTCATTTGGCTTTGCTTTACACGAAAAATGTCCATTAAATTGATTTTTTTTTTATAATTGGTTATGAAATTAGTTTCCATTGAAAAAAAATATAAAAATAATAAAAATAAATCCTGGAATTGCATTTTCCCACCAAAGTGGTGGGAAAAGCTAAACAGCCGCGTGGAGGGCAGCCATGGAAAAAACTTTGCCTAGAAATTTTTTTTGTTCAAACATGCGGAAACCAAAAACTTGGAAATCCATGAAAAAAAATCACAATCAAACAGGCCCTTATAAAAAGTTGCTGCTGTTTCCTAAAGCTTGTGAGAGAGTGTGTATTGTACCTATAAATTAAAACTAGCAGCTTTAGTGTAAATTTTAGACTGATGGAATTCAGAGTTCAAGTTGTTTTAAGTTAAAACGAATTATGAACGACAGTATCGTGTTTTCTACATTATTAATACTAACGAGGGATCGTAATCTATTTGGAAACTCAAGTTAGTTTTAGGGTGAAAGCCCCCTCGAATGTTCCTTGAGTTAACTGTCACTGGGACATCTACCACAACGATCAATTCCGACCTTTGCTTTTCGACTTTGATTGGTATTAGCGTAAGCAAGTCGATTTACAGAAATTAATCCCTATCTTTACACCAAATTAAAAAATCAAAAAAAGATTCCGTAGGCAGAAAGAGGATTACCTTGCACCACTTTAGAGAATAGCATTTGCTCGTCTTGGCCCTAGGTTCATCTGATTGTGTGTCCGAGCTGCCTATGGGCTGAGATCTCACGAGCTACAACCGTTCTGAGCCTATTGTCACCCCTAAGCTTGTTTAAGGCTGATTTATATTAAGCTTCTGAGTAAGAAACTAGAACTACTTGGGTCTATTAAAGTTTTACTCGTTTGGTTGAAAGCACTGCTGCTCACTGTACTCATGTTTCGTCCCATTTGGTCCTAGCTCTTTTCATTTCAATCTAGTTATATACTTTAATTTTGTTTCAGTTTCGAGCCATTTCAACCATTGAAGGAAAATTTGACATGGTGTGTTAATGTGCTAATCTCACCAAGGTAGGCAAAAATCACATTTCTATATATTTAATTACGATGGTGTGCTATATGTACATAACAACTTATATAATGGTTTAACAACAGATAACGTGACAAGATTTAATTGGATAAAATAACCCTCACACATTATCATTATGTAAAACATTATATAAATAGTTACGTACAAGGAACATTTTCTTATTTACCGTCTGCTTTGCCAGTACTACATCAATGGAGGCATGTTTCTAAAGCTTGAAAACACGTTCTTGCCTATGTGGATCTTTAACAATACACAACTGAAGAAGACAAACATATTCTGCTATACCAATCAAGTCGACCAAAACATTCAAGCCTTTCTCATGCAGTACGGGGGAGAGAAACAGAACAGAGAGTATAAGAGAGTGAACGAGAAGAGAGGAAGATGGAGAAACATGGGACAAAGATGAGCAGAGAAACTCGAGTGAAGGAAGAACTCGAACTGATCGGAATTTTAATTAATATTCAGGTCGTTCTATACAAACTGAAGCCCTATAGGGTAAAGAATTTAAATCCAAGGAAGAACAGAACTCAGATGTTAGATTTACCTTATCCTTTGCATTCAGATGTTGCACGCAGCCTCTAACTTTTGCCATTGTAGCCACTAATCCTTGATATCCTTGTTCAGCTGTCGTGCACGATCTGGAATTTTATCCGCCACAGGCTTTTTATGTTTCTTTTTCCTTCCTTTCTTTGCTTTCATCCTCCATTTTTTCTCATTTGCATCAACCCAAGCATAGTCAGATGGTATGTCGAAAGGGTGAATATCATCTCGTAAGCTTTGACTTTCCCTATCACTTAATTGTTCCCCACGACTTTCCCTCACCCACGAATCCATGATGTGGAACCTTCAAAGTCTTTAGACTTAGCATCTAGGAAATGCACGGGACTGGGGTGGGGTGGGGTGGGGGGGGGTTCAAAAACTCCTCCATAGGCTGAAGCTCCTCAAGCTTCGTAAATGGCACTGGGGTCCGAACGGGTGGGACGATTGGGAGGGCAAACTGTGGAGTAGAAACG